>KE504898.1:802042-815544 GCA_000441515.1 Elaeis oleifera
TCTCTCTCTCTCTCTCGCTCTCGGATGGACTCTAGCGTTTGCGGTCCATGGAGGCACTGGTGGTGTTACAAGGCGCGCGCGCTCTTTCTCTCTGCACCGGTGGCATTCCATCCGTATTATCGTCTATAGGCTCACCATCTGACGCGTAGACAAAGCTGGAGTGGTTGCTTGTCCTGATGCTCGGTGGGCCAGAGCCTGCATTCCCTTCAGGGAACGGCGTCAATAGTTCGACACCCATCAAAAGAGTTCTTCTTTACACATGGTCATCTTGCAAACTTTGAAAAATGGCATTCATATAATTTGGCTGTCAAAAGGACATGCATATAGTTTGATTTATGCTTAAAGACAAAATGATAAAAGCGGTCAAGATTTGCAACCAGTTATGCACATGAAGAAAGGTAGACGGTAAGTAAATATTTGCCATGAACAACTCACAATAGTACTGTACTATGGATGTTAATCAAAATTAGTCAAACCCAATCAAGTCTGCCTTGTTTTATGTGGTCGAGTTTCTTGGTAATGATAGGTCACTGTCTGAGACTTTGAATAAAGATATATGGAAAGAATTTTAGAATTATAAATATATAGAAATATATAAGTTGGAGGATATCAGGATATTAACCACTCCAGTTGGTAAAGTTCGTTGACCTGTATATGGGCTTTGTTGTGGTCTCCTCTCGATTTTCAGGCCGAGCGCCTTTCTGACCTGGAGATCCATCAATATAAAGCCTTAAAATACAATACGTACAAATTGCCGGCTCTGAACACTCAAAGAAGGTCATGATATTTAATTGAAAAATAAAATATGGTATTTTCAGAACACTAGCACGTTACTGCTGATATTTTCAGAACACTAACACATTGCCTCGTGGACAAGATCTTAATATTATAATCAAAGAAAAAAAAATAATTCAACATTTTACTATCTACCGTAAACAGCTAATAGACCCTTACTAAACTGTAGCTTATGATACAAAAGCACTGTTATGTGCCTCTTCTATCCATGCCTCTTCTATTCATGTGCTGATTGAAGATTAAACAATGTGTTTTGTAATGTCCTTTGTTAGCCATTAATTAGAACAAAAAAATTAATAATGGACAATAATAATTAAATAATGATATCAATTTATCAATCTTTCGTGTATATATAAGAAACATTTTAAAAAGATTCATAGATACATTTGGTTTTTAATATATATTTAAATTGCATGAATAGCATTTACGGTTGGATGACCGCTGCTACTATCTGAACGCATATAAAGAAAGCCTCCAAATTGGATGACTGCTGCTACCATCTGAACGCATATAAAGGAGCCTCCAGATTATTATGGCTATCATTATTTGCACCTTCACCCAGAACGCATACCGGAGATCAGGCCGAGTCTAGGCCAACTGTTTGGAGCCCCACCTTATTCTCGGATGTGCCCATGAATTGGACTTCGTGGTGGCGGTCATATCACCCATCCTAAGAAGAGCAGAACCTTGAGCCCAATAGAAGTTTTTTTTACCTTAGTAAGAAGGAGGCATTGCCTGAACTAAACTAGTTTCTAATGTAAATTACACCATAAACATCTGCATATAATACAACCAAGGGATGTTGGAACCAAACTCTGCCCATCTATGACAAAATTCTGTCCTGTAGCCTTCACCGCTGTCCAGTCTGCTGCCCTATAACCTTCTCGATTAATGTGGGTGGCCTTGAAGGAAAGTAGCATACTTTTCAACTGTTGTATATCCTTCAGAAATGGATTAGTCCGGATTACCTGCATTAATTCAAGAAATAACTGTAAATGAATTTCAGCCGATTATTTTATATTATTCGTGGTGATGATCTGGGATGTTTGGAAGGAGAGAAATGCTTGAATTTTTCTTAACAAGTACTCTTCCATCACTTCTATTGCTTATGCTGGTCTTCGTAATTTTGACGAGTGGTCTGTTCTATGCAATCAAAAACAACTACCAACCTTTGGGAGAATTAGAAACAAACCAAGATATTCCTTACTCTCTTCTTATTGTCTGATTTTCATTAGATTTCTTATTATTCATCCCTTTTATCTTTTACTAATCTTGTTCTCTCTTCCAAATGTGCGTTTTTTGTTTTTTTAATCTTTGTTGATAGATGTTAGGTAGCTCCTTTTAACCTCCCTTTATTATCAAAAAAAGAAGAAATGATTGTAAATGAGTCGCTCTCCAACCACACTTGCCTTGCTTAAAACTGAAAAATGACGCATTTGATTCCTTGAGGCAGCCAACATTTCAGCGTATGGAACAAAAAGTGATTTTAATACCTATACCAGCAGCCTATTTTAGTCTTCCATAAGAATCTCTTATTACATATCCATGTGTAGCTTGAAGATAATGGGCACAAGTATCAAAGTTTACCTTCAAAACACCAAAGGGAAGAGGTATGCATTAAAATATATTCAGTTGATTGTTGGATTATTGCCCAGTTAAGGGTACTACTCAAAGGCCTTGAACGTGCAATGAAAGAATTTTATATCTGTGCATTGTTAATGTTTTGCAAGTAGAAATAGGAAGATCTAACTAGTTGCATTGGGTTGTTTTCGAAACACTCTCTCACTATTGTTTGAGTGGCATCTAGAAATTGTTATATTTTTTTAAAATAATAAATTGAATTAAAACTTTATATTCACAAAATCTTGAAAATCTGTTGGTTGAAAGCTTGCTTGGATGGAGGTGGGTGACAACACTGCCCCTAAAATATAATTCATTCATTACATGCAGGGGGTAAATGGACCGGATTGGATTGGATTATACATAAATCCAACTTCAATCTGAAATATTTTGATTTTAAAAATTTGACTTCAAAATCGAATCAAATACTCTACTAAATCCAATTCAATCCAGTCCGAAAAGTTTGGATTGGATTAGATTGGATTTTGTATATATTAGACTGCAATTTGAATCATAATTCAAAAGTAAGTTATGTGAATTCGAAACATATACTATTTATAGGTACTCTACAATGTCGCTCTAAATCTAACGACTAATGCTATAATAGCAATAGATAAGAAATAGAAAATACAAATTTCGATATCAAAGGTCTCAATAAACCGTTCTATAATAGCATCATGTTAAAAATATAAGTTTATATTTTCAAAAAAACTACATCGTTAAATATAGATTTAGATTTATAACATTAATCCAAATTCAAAATTCAAATTTTAAAATTGATTCCAAATCCAAATCAAAGTCCAAAAATCTGATCCAATCTTCTAGTTCAATTTGGATTGGTTTGAATTTTGGATTTTCTCTAATCCATTTACACTCCTAATTACATACGGATCTGTAGTGATTTCATTTCTAAACTACAACAATCCGTCTCAGTCCAATTCTTGTATAATGAGCACCATTATTGGGAGACTTGAATAGAACTTTATATTCACAAAATCTTGAAAATCTGTTGGTTGAAAGCTTGCTTAGATGGAGGCGGGTGACAACACTGTCCTAAAATATAATTCATCCATTACATGTGGGTCTGCAGTGATTTCATTTCAAAAGTACAGCAATCGGTCTCAGCCCAATTCTTGTATAATGAGCAACATTATTGGGGGACTTGAATAACTCCTTCAGTTGCCCAGAAGAAGAAAAAAAAAAAGATAAAAAGAAAGTAGCAAATAGTGGAAACAAAATAGAGTTCCGATCTCGAAACAATCGTAGAGAGATGGGAAGGTGGAGGGGATGTGGTGTATTTAGATATCCCAAATAGATTATGTCCGGGTGATTAAGGTACACAATACCACCGAGTCATGAGTGCGCACGTATGTGGGCACCAACCCATTTTCTCAGGCTCAACCAAGGATTCGTGGAATGGGATTTCCATTTAAGCAAAAGGATTTGCTTCACATATCCTATGTGGAACTTTAAATAAGATATTTTAAAGCATTTGAAACAACTAAAATTTAGGGGATAACATTGGTTTATTTTTATATAAATTTAAATATTTTCAAATTTAAACCCCGTCCATATATACTTCTGTCTTTACTGAGACATATATTTCGTTGTTTTTACTGAGAGAGATTGCCTGGTGTCTCCGTGCACTAAGAGATGGGGTATGCGAACCAACAATCACCACCATAGATCCAGGCGACAGGGTTCGGGATAACGCTTGGCAATAGAGACGTGGGTCGCCGGTGGTTTGGCGATAGAAGCGGTATATTTTTTCCCCTCTTCCCGGTGAAACACGGATAATTGGGCTCAAAATTTTCACAACGGGGCCAATCGACAACAGAGGGCAGCAGAACAAAGTAACAGAGAACCCGGACTCGTTTGAAAATCGGCAAATCGGACTCAGATCAATGGGATGGCCGGGTCATCAATTTCCAATTGCATCATGATCGGTCCAAGTCTCCTATCTTTTCGCATCTCAGATAGTTAACTGCAGTTCTTCCTTCCCAAAAAGGGAAAGCTCCGAAAGCAGTCCGGTTAAAGTTAATATACTATGAACCAGTTTCTATCAACTTTAATTTAAGGCTTAACCGGTCATTGGCTAATCCACATATATCAATTCAGATCTAATAGTTGTTACTCCCATGGGATCTGGCCGTGCCGTCTTAAACAACCACGCCGGCTCATAGATAACTCCAAATCTCTTGCTAAGGCTCCGCCCATCTGCCATCTCCAACGACCGCTGGTCACCACCCACCATGGCTTCCTGATAATTTGATCTGAAAGGAGTGGTGGAGGCTTGGAATCTCTTACTTTCGTTAACAATTTATTTAATACAAATCATGCTTTATTCTCCCAGATGGGTGAAAATATACTCGATCCTTCTTGCCCTATCGAGCGGATCCTCTTTGAGGTTCATTGGTTCGGATAGCTTTTTTTCAAATTACAAATAGTCTGTCTTGCTAGTGTCATTGGGGAAAAATGGATGAACAAAGAGAGTGTTTGGTTCGCAACTGAAATCAGAATAGGAATGGAAATCGAAATGACTTGGAATTAGAATCGAAATGGCTAAATCTTCCGAAGTATTTGGTTTGTGACCGGAATCGAAATCGGAATCGAAATCGGAATGAAAAATTGAATTCATAAAAGAGAATAGGGATTGAGTTCTATATAGATTGAGCCATTCTTATTCCACTCCGGAATCGGAATGAGACTCCTTCCAACCAAATGGTTGGAATGAGAGTCACCTATTCCGATTTCGATTCCAGACCCCTACTTCTCTCAACCAAACATCCTCAAACTGTAATTTACTAGGCATTGATCACTATTACTACTAGTATTGAGTTTTGTTTTCCGTACAAAGGAGCTATTCCTCCGCGTGCTGCTGCTAATGATAAGACAAAGTCTCTCTCTCTTTTGGGTGCAAAGGAGCTATATCTCCTTCTCCTCCTACTAGAACTACATTGCTAATAATACTAATAGTAGTAATAGTAGCAATAATAATAATAATAAATTAAAAAAATTATCTATAGGCTTCTAGATTGACTTAGACTTACTTGTAAGTATCTAAATTTCTTAAATGGAATAAAACCTCTTTGAACTGCTTAAGGAGTTATTTTAGGTTCCTATCGTCCAATCATATAACCGAATAATAAAACTATATAACCGGATAAGACAACAATATAATCAAGATATATATCTGTATAACCTGAACATAAATCTGTATAATCAGTTATTCAAATTAGGTAACCAAAGAACTATATAACCTGTGTAATTTGAATATAAACTTGAGTAATCGAACATAAATCTGTGAATAGCAGGAACCTAAAATAACTCCTTAAGCAGTTTAAAGAGGTTTATTCTATCTGAAAAGTTCAAAATTTAAAAGAAGTTTAGATCAATCTAGCGATCTATAGATAATTTTCTCAATAAATTACTGTTGCCGTTACTGCTACTGCTGCAGCAGCAATAAATTTTTTTTTTGGTTGCAAAAAGCTATTCCTCCTCTTCCTAATAATGATATAAATAGAGAAAGAGGAGCTATTCCTTTTTAGTTTTGGTACAAGGGAGCTATTCCTAATTTCACAAAGAATAAGAATGGAATCTTATTATATTATTATTGACGGTCTATTTGCCGTTGATGAGTTACGTCATCTGATTAACACAGACCTGTGTGTGATATACATATCCTTGAAGTGCACAAATACATGCAAGCCCGGTCTTAATGGCAACCCTGTATCGGGGCTAGAAACTCAATGGACGTATGCTGATGCCTTATCTTATTTTCAAACTCAGAATCGAGCTCCTAATTAAATGCATGCAAGACCTTGGGAGGCTTTGACTCTCATGCAACCTCCTTTCAATGAAAAATATCGCTTAAAGATAACTACCTGTTGTCGAGTCCCAAGCAATATACTCGTGTCTGTGTGACAGTCAAATGAAAGTTCTTGTTTTGCTAGTATTCTCTTTTTTTTATTTTTTTCTTCTTCTTTTTGATGGAAAGGAGCCTAAGGACCTATGAGCTCAGCCACTCAATTTATTAAAAGATAATATTTACATATAGATGATGGCGGCGGAATCCAAATAACAAAATCACAACTCACTAATGAATTGATGCATTAGATCTAAACCACCCATAATCAAGATGTGCAAAAATATGAAGAAATAAGAAAATCAAAGAGAAGGCCACGAGCACAACAATACAATAAAAATAATTATGTGGTTCATCTACTATCGGACTACATCCACAGGCACGAAGAAGATCAAAATCCACTATGAATTTAAGAGATTACAAAGTTTGAAAAGAGATTACCATTCTACAATAATGGGCTTACTACTTTTCAATAAAGAACCCTCTTCTTGCTACACTTCTTAAGCACCTTTTTGATCCTGCGAAGCCCATTTTGGAATGTTCTAGGAATCCCTCTAATGAATCTTAGAAGCTTGGATAAGCAAGAAGAATAAGAGAACTCACCACCACCAAATCCTCTCCTCACCTCTTTCTCTATCCCAAGAAAGAGAACATCTTAAGAGTAATACGATAGAAGCTCTTTAAGAATACTCAAGTAAGCCCAAATCCAATTAACCCATTACATGATTTGCGAAATTCTTTATGCACTGTGTGTGGTGCAGAAAATCGCGCACCACGCACGGTGATTCGCTCTCGTATGGGGCAGGCAAAATTTTTTTTTTCCACCTACGTCCCCGCGCCCACGTGTGAGCGAATCACAATGCACGATTTTCTACACTGCGTACGGTGCACAAAGAATTACTCTACATGAGTTTTGAACCAAACCCAAATAAGCCCAATAGGTTAATTGGTGAATTTAATATCACCAAACCTAACAATCTCCATCTTAATAGTAAAGTTACCATTCTCCACATCTCTATGCCAACCATGTGCCTCTATGCTCTTTTCATTTTGAAGCCCAAAGAAGATAAGCTCCATTTCAATTTCTTACTTGCACTAGCATATTGATCACATTCTCATGAGTGCCCACCTTCAACACTCTCATCTTGTCATTTTCAATGACCTTTCGGATGTCATGGTATTGCACATCAATATGTTTGGTCCTTTTGTGATAAACTGGATTCTTTGCCAAATATACTAATACTATCACATAACAATGTCATGGGAACCATCTACATACCAAACTCTTTCATTAAGCCTTGAAGCCATACTGCTTCTTTGCTTGCTTCCATTAGTGCTATGTACTCGACCTCTGTGGTCAACAAAGCGACCATCGTGTGAAGCTTAGACATCCAACTAATTGGACCATTTTCATTTTGCAATATATAACCTATTGTCGATCTTTCTTATCAATATCACCGATAAAATTTGTGTCCACATAATCTTGTATTGAACTTGAGTTTTTGCTATAAGTGATTGCATAATCACTGGTCCCGCTTAAGTAATGAAGTATCGACTTTACCGCCTCCCAATGCATCTTCTCAAGATTTTTATAAACGGACTAAGAACACCCACCATATAAACAATATCCAGCCTCATGCACATCATAGCAAACATCAAGCTACCTACAACACGAATATAGGAAACTCGATTCATCCATTTTTTTCTTCCTCTGTCTTAAGATATTACTCCAAAGATAACTTAAAGTGAGATGCAAATGATGTCCTCACCACCTTACTTTACTCATGCCAAACTTTTCAAGCAAGTTCTCTACAAATCTCTTTTCTAAAAATGATAACGTATCATTTTTTTATCCCGCCAAACCTTCATACCAAAATTTGATGCATCGTTCCAAGAACTTTCACTTCAAAGGCCTTGCTCAAATCTTTCTTGAGCCCTTTAATCATTGCTTTTTCTTTGCATGCTATAAGCATATCATCCACATACAATACCAATATTAAAAGTTACCATCTTTGAAGAATTTCAAGTAGACACAACGATCATACTTACTTTTTAGAATTTCCAACTTAACATGAATGTATCAAACTTTCGATACCGTTGTCATGATGCTTGTTTAAGCCTATATAAAGACTTCTTGAGCTTACATACAAGATGCCACTTGTCCTTCTCTATGAAGTCTTGAGGTTGATGCATATAGACCTCTTCCTCCAGATCACCATGCAAGAATGCCGTCTTCACATCTAATTGCTCAAGTTTCAAATCATTAATAGCGACAAGACTAAGAACAAGTCGAATAGAATCCAACTTAACAATGAGAGCAAACACTTCAAACAATCCATATCTTCTTTTTGTGCAAATCATTTGGCAACTAACCTTACTCTATACCTTTGGATTATCCCATTGATTCGTCTCTTTATTTTATAAATCCACTTACAACCAATCGCTTTTCGATCCTTTGGTAAATCTACCAAATCTTATGTTTGATTTCTATGAAGTGCCATCATTTTCTCCTCTATAGCCTCTTTCTAATGGTTTGCATCGTTAGCATTAATGGCCTATTGAAATGTACAAGTCTCTTCCTCCGCGATTAGTGTCCGAAGTGTACTTGGGTTCACAAAATTCTTTAGATATGTAGGTGTGCGCCACTTTCTATTGAATGCTAAGATATATCATATACTTCTCCACCTTCATGAGAACATTCTTCTTCATCGGAACTTTGCTCAACTTACTGTTCAACCTCACCAAACTCAACCGATGCATTCTCCGATTCAACACCTTCATTTGGTGCATAATTTGAAGATGAAAGTTCAAAATCTTGAGTCTCATGCTGGATTTCTTTCTTCTATTTCTTTTCATTTTCCATGCCTCTTCTCAATACATTTGATTCATCAAAGTGCATATCACATGTTATGATAATTTTACGGGCCACCAGATCCCGTAATCGAAATCCTTTCATATCTCTTATATAGTCAATAAAGATACACTTCCTTGATTTTAGATCTAATTTTGTTCTTTGACAACTAGAAACCAATGCATAAGCATGACAACCAAAAGTTCTCAAATTAGAGTAATCATAAGGAGTTCCGAACCATACCTCCTTTGGTGTCTTTTATCAAGTGCCATAGAAGGTGAGCGGTTGACAAGATAACATGCCATAGATACGACCTCGGCGCATAACTCGTGCTCCAAACCGACATTGCTCAACATACTACGAGCCCGCTCCATCAATGTATAGTCATCCTTTCTATAACTCCATTTTATTGTGGATCATAGGGGTTGGTGTAGTGCCTCAAGATATCCTTCTTTTACAAAAAAGTTCAAACTCTTTAGTTTTATACTCCAAACCATTATCCAATTGGAGAACTTTAATGCGACGCTCGATGAGATTCTTTACTTTAGTCATGAAATGCTTGAATGCTTCAAATACCTCATCCTTCGACTTAAGAAACTTAATCCAAACATTCTGTGAGAAGTCATCAATAAATGATATGCAGTTGGAACCACCATATGAAGTGGTAGGAGAACTCTATACATCCATATAAATGTAATCAAGTATACTTTTACTTATGTGAGACCCGACTTTGTTGCTCCGTTTATGATGCTTCCTATATACACAATGTTTACAAAATTCAGAATCTCCAAAAATAATACTTGGAATGAGCTTCCTCTCTACTAGAATCTTCATACCCTTCTTGCTCATGTGACCCAACCTCCTATGCCATAACCAAGGAAGGTCATCATTTTTTATTGCATAAGCTTCATCCGTTATCGTGCTCCCCAATAGTTTGTACAAATTTTCAACTCAGATATCTTTCATGACAACCATTGTACCTTTAAAACTCTAATAACTCCACATTGCCCGGTGAATTTATAGCCTTTTTTGTCTGTTTCGAAAAGGAAAAGCAAGCATTTCTGCCAATTCGAAATATGGTGTACACATTCAAGCATTCGAATCATTCCATCAAATATCCATAAGCATACTGTGCCAACTCCATTTGTCTTGCTACTTGAGTTGTTTCCATCAAAATCATACCACCTTCACAAGTCTCATATGTACTAAACCATGAATGATATGGACACATATGTTGGGTTGCACCGCTATTAAAAATTCAATTTTGATGAAATGCCAAATTTGAACCCACCATCAAGATCTTATCATCAATAACACCCGACGTTGACTCTTCTACTTGATGCACTTCATTGTTCAACTCGGAGCCATTCTTTATATTACTTGATTCACCAACATTTTTTCGAAATTTGAACTTTTTCGATTTCTACAATCTTCCTTAAATATCCATTTTTACCACACAGCCAACAAACTCCTTTGCCATTTTGGTCTTTAGATTTTCATCTGTACTTGAACTTGCTTCTTGAAAGACTTCTTAATGTGCTTTCACTTTCTCTTTGATGACCTCTCATCAAAAAAGCATTCGTTTCACTTTTCAAACTCTCCAAAGTAGCTTTTCTTTGGAGCTCATTGGCTAACAAAGTACTAGAAACGATATCCATGTCAAGCGAATCCTCTTTAGTGCAACTTAGACTTGTACTTAATGTATCATAAGAATTCGATAATGCATATAGCAAAAGTATGACCTTATCCTCATCTTTCATCTTCTCCTCAATACTTTCAAGCTCACAAATGATGTTGTTAAAATATTCAAGTGCTCGAAAATTTTGGCACCTTCTTTCATTCTCAAAGAGTATAATCATCTCTTCAAAAAATTCGGTTGGTGATTGATTTTGTTTGGTACAAGCTCTCCAACTTCATCCATAAGCCTAAAGCCGTCTTCTCCCCAACAATATATAAAGAGAACTTCATCTGCCAAATACATGCAAATAGTAGCTAAAGCTTTCAAGTCTATCTCCCCCAATCATCATTTGACATCAACTCCAATTTTTTATCCTTCCCAAGTACAGCCTTGTAATATCCTTGTTGTATTAGCAAATTATGAACTTTCAACTTTCAAAGCTCAAAATTTTCTTCCATCAAATTTCTCCACTTTCAGTCGACTTGTAGCCTTTGAGATAATTTATTGAACACCTTGTACTCATAATCTAAAGCTTTAATATCAATTATAGGGGATGGCAATGATGGAACCCAAATAATAAAATCACAATTCACTAATGAATCGGTGAATTGGATCTAAACCACCCACAACTAAGATGTGTAAGAATATGGAGAAATACGAAAACCAAAGAGAAGGCCATAAGCACAACAACACAACACAAGAAATTACGTGGTTCACCCACTACTGGACTACTTCGACGGGCATGGAGAAAATCAAAATCTACTATTAATTTGGAAGATTACAAAGTTTGAGAAGAGATTACCACTCTACAATAATGGGCTTACTACTTTCCAATAAAAATCCTCTTCTTGCTATACCTCCCAAGCATCATTCTAATCCCACGAAGCCCACTTTGGAATGTTTTAGGAATCCCTCTAATCAACCTTGGAAGCTTGGATAAGTAAGAAAATAAGAGAACTCACCACTACCGAAACCCTTTCCTTACCTCTCTTCTCTATACAATAGAAGCTTTTTTAGGAATACTCAAGTAAGTCCAAACCGAACTAACCTATTATATAAATTTTGAACCAAATCCAAAATAAGCCCAATAGGTTAATTGATGATTTGGTATCACCAAACCCAATATTACATTAGCATAAAGCAAAGGGCAAAAGAAAAAAATACAAAATCCAAGGAAGGAGAGGAAAAAAAAAAGACACAGGTGGAAAGAAGATTAGCCTAAAGGCTGAAGATGAAGTGACAGACATCTTCGGACGCTTCTTTTATTTTGAGTTGGCTCGTAAGCCAATCGGAGACAATTTAACACCCTCATAATAATAATTCTTACAGGGCGGTCTTCAACCCGCAATTGCTTCAACTTATAAACAGAATCGAGCAACAAGTGAGTTCGAAGGAGGAGCTTTTGAATCAGCAGCTGCGGGAGGCCTGGGAGGGGTTCCGGCTAGGCAGCAGGGCACTGCGGCAGCGGCAATTCGTCTGGGGGAGTACGTGGAGGCTCCTTTGGAGAGGGTGGTGGTGTGTGTTCTCCTCTCTCTGATTCAAAAGTGGCACAAATGCAACAAAGAAGCCTCAAGCAAAAGTTTCTTCCTCATGTCGTTCCATTCTTCATCTCGGCTTCCCAAACCTTTTTTTTTTTTGGTAGAAGCTTCCCAAGCTATTTTGATAGAATTGTCTGCATCGTGTTTCATTTAAAGGAAGAGCTCATATATGGGGATAGGGAAAAAAAAGGGATGCCAATTCCTTTCCTAAGTTAATGCTTGTCATGGTTAATGCTGCTTTTGTTAAGCATACTCTTAACGAATCGAAGGACGGCATGTTCCACCTGCCTAGCTGGCTAAATTATCAGCCGAATTGATTTGTTAGCATCTTATTCCTCTCCAATCATCTGCCTTTTACTTTTTTGATTGAAAGGGACATAAGGTTGGCCACCTATCTCTTATTAAATCATAGATCGCTTGAGCTGTTCATGGTAACTTGGGCTCCATTTGGTAAAGCTTTAAGAGAGAGATTGAGAGAGAGAGAGAGAGAGAGCACTTTCTAGCATTTTTAAATGATATATTCATATTTAGTAAAATTTTAGAGACTCTTTTGATTTTATCAGAAAACTAAAAAAGTTTACCCGGAAAGCTCCAACTAAAAGTACTTCTTGGTACAAGCGGGATCATTTCACATCGATCATATTATTATATTATAAATATAATATAATAATTATATCATATCATATTATTATATTATTTTATAAAAATAATATATTATTATATTATACTGTATAGCATGATATCATATTATCATATCATAACATATCATATCATGTTATATCATTATGATAATATTATATTACATTACAATATTATATTATAACTGTGATGACCCAAATCAGGGCCCAAGCCCGAGTTAAGAAACCCAAGCCCAAGCCCAAAACAGAACAAAAAAAAAAAAAAAATATTTTTTCCAGGAAAAATCGGGAAGAAGACTCCCGATAGGAGTCTTCTTCTCCGATGATATCGCCTCGATCAGGAGTCCTAGGGCTCTCTATAAAGAGACCTCCCCCTTCCTTAGAAGCTTTCACCGATCTCTTTCTCCCTCTCTTCCTCCTTGATTTCGTCGAAAGAAGCTGCGGCCCTTGTTTCGTGCTCGTCGCGATTTCTCGCCGACGGGATCACCGGACGTCGAGGTAAGTCTTCCTTTCTCTT
>KE504899.1:71004-101480 GCA_000441515.1 Elaeis oleifera
ATATATATATATATATATATATATAAACTTGTGGACTAGTTGCTGTCATCTTTGTCTGGGAACCATTTGGTTACAGATTTGTAGGCTTGTAGCTCCTTTACGGTTCAATGGTTTTTTTAGCTGCTTGTCAATTTTAACGTGATTTCCTTTTTGGCTTTTGTCTTAATTGCTGCTCAATTATTTGAGAGTGCTGAATCTACCAATTAAGTAGTTATGGAGACGAGTGCATGCTATTCACTGTTAGCATTTGGCCTCTGATTTATTCCTTTTGGGTGTTTTTTTTGATGTAGGAATCTTACATGCATGACCCTCACAACTCCACCATGCAACCAGTCGGCAATACCAAACACACACATATAGACAAAAGAAATGATGAAGCACGTAAGAGTTAATGATTTTTGACAGTTAGCAGTGATGTTCTTGTTGTACAACCAAAATATATCTGATATGCTCGAGGAAAAATTACTTCCCCAACATTCTACTTGAATTTTATTTGAATTGTATTAGAATTTGACAAGTTTTTATTCGGCAACCTGTTGGTTTTACAGTCCAATGTGGACCAATCATAAACTCTTAACATATTTCATCCAGTCCTGAGGCTACCATTGATGGTGTTGAAGCTGACACATCACAAAAAATTGTGGATGATTTAACTATGGTTTTGCCTTTTGCTTTCATATAACTGTAATTTTCTCCATTTGTACATTGCACTCCTCATGGTGGTAGATTTTACATAGACATGGAACAATAAAGTGATCTTCCTTCTTATGTTTCTTCGGTTGTCACCCAGTCATATCTTACATTGAAATCTAACCATCTCTAGAATTAGGTCAAAGTGAACACCAATTATGGAATCTAGTTGGCCACATTCTCATAGTGGTTAGCTCATCCCTATACTAAATTACATAATTTAGCATCATTCCTTTATAACACAATTCCATAGTTTTGCATCATTTATCTGTAGACAATAGCATAATTTGCATCATATATCTAACCAAGCCGAATTCGGCTTGGTCACAAAGCAGGATCTGGAACATGGCCGTCAGGCCGAGCCTGGCCATGCCCTGCTAAAACCCGAGCCAGCTACTTATATTTGTCCAAGCCCGATCACCAAACGATCAAATTTTAGCCTAAGATAGGCCCTGCCTAACTCAATTAAACCATAGATCATGCAAACTCATCACTTGTTTCCACTCCACAGATTCAGAGAGATCTCTAGAGAGAGAAAGAGAGATATCTTAGATTATCTTCTCTGAGATATCTTAGATTATCTTCTCTACTGCCTACCACGTAGTAACATATGTAAGTGGTGCAGGATAGATGATGGGACGGGTCTTAAATTAAATCGCTCATTTTGGTTAAGTTCCCATAGTTCTGGGGCACAGTTTAATTGGGAGGCAGAAGAGCATATGGAGCCACGTTACTCTTTTCCTTGGGGTTGGTCTGATGATGTGAACCTCTCACTAGGAAGCGGCCACCACCTCCCATGTGCGTTTCGGTCTCCAACCCATCGCTTTTTGCCCATCTTTTGCACCAACACCAACCTACTTTTTCCATTCATTGAAGCTGTTGATGCTGGTCCATCAATATCTGTTGGATATATCTTTGAAGACAAGGAAACTTGGGGACATTGTGTTATGGTGTTCCTAGAGATATGTATATGTATCTATTGATCACTATGATAACCATTGATCATAGCATGTGTCACATTCCAAGACTTGCGAGTTAATCAAGTGTTTTTAGAGACTTTCTGATAAATGATTTGATTTAATCTTGTTATTGTAGGTTGGTAAGGATTCCTTCTTTTATCTTAAAAATAAAGAACATGTAAAACTCTAATATATATCACAAAGAACCTATATTAATGATGGGATTAAGCCATGGTTGATTTGGATAGGAAAACTCTGAAGTTGACCAATTACATCAAAGTGCATTCTACCTGGACTCATGTATTTGTGCCAGTCATCTGCGAACATACTTTATACTATGAAAAAGCACAAAAATCAGAACTATGGATTATTATCGTGGTAACTTTGACCTGTATTTACCATGTCACTTGAAATAGATGGATTGGGATGAGGATTTTTGTTATTTGATTAGGTTAGGTAATCGAAACTAATCGAATTATAAACGACTTACATATAGGTTCGGTCCTCGAACCCTGGCAAGTGAGCATAAGTGGAACAAACAAACCAAATTCTATATGAAATTTGTAAATTGTACATTGAGTCATGGTCTAGTCAAGGATAAATTTTGATGATTATAAAGGCTGCACAACTAATGGCCTTAAAATGAAAAAATATACCAAAAAGTTAAGAGGACATTAACTAAAGATTTAAATTACAGCACTAGAAGTATTGTTACATGTCTCGATCTGACTGTAAATTAACTATATATGATGCAAAAGTTCGATATACTATTCAAGGCCATACTCATCCGAATCTAATGAATAGTTATTTGCCAATTAACATATCCTAGATCCATTAAAAAAAAAACATATATTGGAGTTCAGATGCTATTGCTGTTCATGAATTTTGAATTCTTTAGAAAGAACCAAGTATCAAGTTCACAACCCTGGCCTACATAATCCTTGTAATAATAATACTAATAATAGTAATAGTAATAAATCATCATCATTACCATCCACCGACAATGACACATTAGTGAGAAGAGCACATAGCAGTTGTAAAAAAAAAAATCAAGCCCTAACTAATTGTAACCTTGTGTTGCTTCATATCATAATCCTCTTAAACTCCTACTTAATAAATTCATTTGTGCACAGTCCTAAGCCTAATTATAATAGCAGTTGGACCATAGGCTATCCACTCCACTTTGACTGGGGCTTTTACAAGACTTGATCTCTCTTGTCGTGCATGGTCTTACCTCCTTTCCAAACCAGCTCACCCAAAAGGGGAATTTCTGCACACTTAAATAGCAATATCCTTCATTTTACATCTGCCTCTTCTTCTCCACCAGTACTTGCTCTTCTTCTATCCTCTTCCTTTTCTCTATTTCATCTTGTCCTTCTACTCCCTAACTAGCATGGATAACTATGGGGAAGACAACTTATGCTGCTATTTCCACCTAAGGAAGTGGTTGTGGGGATTTGTGCCCTTTGCCTGAAAGAAAGGCTCCTCTCCTTGGCTGCTAAACAAGGCCACCTTCCTCTACCCAAGGACACTCGAAGGTCCTTTCGAGTCCTAAGGAAGAAGCCCAACATCACCCTCCCTAAAGTCTTTGCTCTTGGCTCCTTCTTGCATCGCATCGAGTCCCGACGTCCTAGACCACACGATGACTCTGATGAAGGTTCCATTGCCAGCCTTGAAGGTACTTCCTTATCACAATTATCTCATCATCAGTGAATAAGGTCTTCAAAAATAAATAAATAAATAAATAAATAAATAAATCTTCTGTTCAATAAAAAGAACCAATGAAACCACTTAAAACACACCAAAAATCTTCTCACCAATACTTTTTCAATTTGTTCATTTCATGGGCCATCAAGTCTTTTAATTGCTTAAAAAAAGTGTCATCAAGCTTGCTATTTGAGATGACTAATAGAAGATTTAGACAGATGGTGCCAAGAAATGCGCAGCTTTATTACCTTCTAAGATTTTTGCTAAGCACATCTTGGTAGTTTTATTGCTCATACATAATTAGGAGATTAAACTTTAAGCATTCTAAAGAGGTATCAATGAATAGAGCTGTTTTGTTTCACATTATTCAGTTATTATGAATTAATACTAATCAAAATTTTCTACTCTCCACTCCATGAGCATAGCACACTCTTGCAATCATGAAGTCAAAAAACTTATGGCAAGTTAAATCCAATGGGACCTTCTATGTGCATTGAATTCATAAGTTGGTGAATTCTAAGTAAAAACTTGCAGAGTGGCATGTTGTCACTGATTCGATAGCACTGTTTTGCTTAAGTTAGACTCGTTCATATCGATCAAGTTCGAGGACAATGGACACGCTTCATGGGATAACAAGAAAGCAGCAAGCATGAATCCTTCCATGAAGACCATCAATATCACCACCGACAAGATCCAGGCCCCTGCAGGAAGGAAGCAAGAACCAAGGAGCATGGTGGAACATGCAAAGGCTCGTGGGATGCTGAGGTGGCGCAAGCGGATTGGTCACCTTCTCCAGCTGGCTCTATGGAAGAGGTCCAGCAAGGCAGGAACTTGCCACGTGGCATTGGGGAGTAAGGTAGAAGGGAAGAAAGGAAGGAGAGGCTGGATCAGGAACCTAACAAGGAGGAGGACCACCACCATAGGCTAAGGTGGGGAAGTCCTCTCACTTCCCTTCACCCAATTTGGTGTGGTTTGTCATAATTGGCACATAGATATATATCTATCTATCTGCTTGTCTGAAACAGAGAGTTTTGTTGAAAATATACTTCAAAAGTATCAAGATAGCACAAGGCCATAGTTGTGAACTCACTTGATAATGGGCTGCTCTTCTGTCTTTTAGTTGTTTGTTTGTTATTATTTTTGCACTTAAAAGGGCTTAGATATTTTGGCTTCTTCTGATCTGATTTTCTTGGTGATATCTTTTGGCCCTTGGGTACTGTGATTATTATTATTATTATTATTATTATTTCAGTGAGTCATGGGAACTAAGAGTCTAAGATAGTGGATGTTTAAGTGATTTTGCACTTATAAGTTCAAACATTATCTACATTGCATCACTACAATGGAGATGGAGGCATGAAACATCATCTTCAAACTGAATAATGAATCACCTGTGGCTTCAAAAAATAATGTTTTAGTACCTTGATTTGGGTGAAAAGAATTTTTATAAAAGAGGCAGAAAAAGCAAAGCATGAATGCCAGGAGGAAATGACCTTCTATGGATGAGAGAGAATTGTCCCTATTTTTGCTGTCTGATGAAAATATAGAAAGCAGGTAGGTACATTCTTAACAATTTTAAGTATGGCCATAATAGGAGCTACTACTGTTATTTGGTGGTGCCTAGTTTGCGGTTATCTGTAAATTAATACTGGTGCTATATGTATCTGAAACATTGACAGTAATAATGGAATTTTATTTTAGGAAGTTAACAGCCACTTTAACTCGTACACATAGGATCAAGAGTCCTGTACTATGTCAATAATTGCTTAATTTATGACTATAACATTGTGATTCATGTTCAAAATTAATAATAAGAAACAAAGAATATCTACAAATAATTTTTATTTGCAATATGATATCTAGTTAAAAATGACTTATCTTGACATGTATGTCAATGAATTGCAAAAATTAAGTTTCTAAAATTTTCTAACCTTAACCATATGGTACGTGTATTTATAACATCCCATAATATTTGGCAAAAAAACAATAAAACGATAAATACGAGAAAGCAATAATGGCATCATCAAGACATATTCTATGAGTCAACACTAGAAAGCCAAACACACCTCTTCATCCTTCAAAAATTCGCTTCAATCTCTTAGCCTTTGTTGTCACTCAATTAAAAATAATTATATGAATTGATATACATATACTCTCCATCATATGCGCACGTGTGACCACCCAATACATTCCCATTTCACACGTGCCTCCCATAAGCCAATCATGTACTCCGGAGGTTCATATCAAAGGACCTTATATTTGGAGTCTACCAAAAGAAACGTATATGATTAAATAATAGAAATTATGACAGCACATGAAATCCACAACAAACCCAATTAAGCATCCCCTTGCATAAGCCTTTTGATGTGTCCATCACATTCATGGGTAGCTAGCTTTGACATGTACCATACAATTACTACATATGGTCCCAAGGCCATGACTACCACATGCATGTGAATGTGCATGTGAAGATATTTTATCAACTCATCAGTAAGAAAACTATGCAAACTCATACGTTTCAACATGGTGGTGGAGATATGCCCACGGGTCTAGAGCGCAGCTTATTTGCAGCTTAATTATATTCATTTTGGGATTTAGGGACCTTGCTTATAAATTTTTGGTAATTAAGTTATTGAATACTATGCAACATGTAATTTTCATTTATAAGTAAATATCTTAGTATTTATTTGTTAAATATTCATTGTTATTAAAAAAATATCTCGACATATCAATATCAGTTTAACAACCTTGACCTGAAAATAATTGAGTAATGCTTAAGCTCACTTTGATTATATCACTAGCACGACTCAAGGCATCAGTTAGTTCTTCTTTTCATTTTTCCTATTTTCTTTCTTTTTTTTTTTAATTGTCATTTTGAGAATGGTTCAGTAATATATAGCTTTTCTCAGCTGGGATATAGACTTCATCAATTTGGTGGTGATAAATTACAACCATACAAAATTTATGCAAGCATATGACAACAAAAATTTTCAAAGATATCTGTATCAGCCTCTTCTTGTTGCTGTAATCCCAAAAGGAGGTAGCAGACAAGCACCTGTGCAAGCCAAGTTAGAAGGTAGTCCAAATTAAATAAAGAGAAAGCGAAGGATGTTTGAATGGACTGCATAATTCTTGTAGGATCGCTTGGCATCATGTGACAAATTATGGAGCTCAATTATGCCAGCAAAAAGGCCGGGTCACCGGTCCTTTCATCTGTCAATGTCTTTGATTTTTTTTTTTTTTCTAGATAAAACGAATAAACTGTGGCAGCCTAGAAGTTTTAAATGTAGCACAGCTAGCATCTATTCTGTTTAAATCTAGTAACCCGCTTACTTTGCAAACCCCTTCAATATATTAGTCATTATGCATAAACTATGACTGTCGTATAGAGTTATATAACGGCTTAATAGTGATTAACATTATCCATCACTATTGGAGATAAATACTAGTTTCAAATTAATTAGTATTTAAGAGATATATTTATTACTAATTTAAAAAATAGCTAACTGATAACAGACCTTAATAAAAATTATTAGTTAATTTTAAGCTTTAGAACAAAAAATTGCTACTTTAGATGAAGAATATTAGAGTTTTGTACCTTGATCATTATGTAACCACGTTATTAACTCCATGGTCCAATTTCGTAAATTTTTCAAAATGAAAAAGCTATTGTGACTTGATTGGAGGGTTGAAACCAGATTAGATACTAGCATATCTATATCCATATTTATTTTTCTGATGAATATAAATACGGATATAAATTAGATGATTAAATTTATAATTATAAAGTAAAATATTACTAAATGGATAATAAATCAAATTAAAACATATTAATATGATTGTATATTTTTTAAAAAATTATAAATATTATATAAATTATATATAATAAATTAAATATTCGGATATGGATTAGATAGTTATCTATTTATATCTAAATCTATTTTCTTTTAGATATTGATACGGATATAAATATTAATCAGATACTTCAATATCTGTCTATATCCTGATAGATTCGGATATGAAAATAGATCTGAATAGATATTATCCATATCATTTTCACCTCTTTCTATAACTATATGCACGGGTTTACACATACTCAAAACGTCACAAGTACTTGGCAGTTACAAAAATATAAAAAATATTTTATCGTAACTGATCAAGCTTTAAAAATTAACAATAATATTTACTTATATAAGTTATCCTGGTCACCTTTTAGAGATCTGGTCAAACAGATCAACATCACATTGGCTGTCCCCCTTGTGGGTGTGGTGGATGTCCATCTCATGAAATGATTTAAGATGGATGGAGGTGTGAGTAGGGCTCACATGGGAAAACCTTTCTGGTACCATAGCTTATCCTTTATGTCCAAGCTAATTCCAACCATGTGGGATGGCTCTTGTTGGCCCATACATCACTGTTTGATTCAGCCAATATTGAACCTCCACACCTCCACCCATGAAAGCTTTCATGCTAGCCTTTGGTTATAGTTGTACATAGGAGAGAACAATAATGTCAATAGATTTCAAGCCATTAGCATGAGAGGACACATTGATCAAATGAAGATGAACACGGGGAAGCCTGTTAGCCAGAAATTGATGTCGGTGGCAACAGTGGATTTTGAGTTTGGGAGATAGAAATGCCAAAACTTCTTACATGACTTGATTGCCATCCTCTACCAGGAAACTCATGTCCGCCATGCTGAAAATAACTAGTTCCCAAGTTCCTACCTTCTGCATGGAAGTATGATTCATATGACTTCAAAAGCAAGAGAAGGAGATGTGCTTGTAATAAAACCTTGATATCTTAGAAAGTACTTGGACGGAAGTATATTGTTGTGGCAATGAATGATCAAGGTGATGTGGTACGATCAGATTTATCTAGCTTATAATCGACATAGCAACCCAGATATATGTAGAGATTCCTCAGATATTCTAATCGAGACCTTTTTGAGTCGATCTAGAAGCTAAGATGAGAAGACTAGAAATAGCTGGCCTCTAGAGTCAAAGTCTCTTAACTCTACCTAGCAACCTCAACAACTGATTCAAGCTAAGTGGAACTTCCTCATGGTGGAGGTAGCTCGGTCCTTTCACCTAAATGCACATGAGGCTTCCACAATTCTACTATGTACAAGACAGTTACGGTATGTCCTTAGGTTATCATGCCATGTTTGCGAGTTCTTATAATACAACCTTGAATTTGTAGGGATATGATTTGCTAAAAATAAGAGACTCAACTATAAAAGGGCCCGAAGCTCCTCTAAGAAAGGTAATTGAAAAATCTATAAAAAGGTCCAAAGCTACTCTAAGAAATGTAATTGAAAATCACCTTTAACTGGGCATCACTCTGTCTTTTTCATTCGTCTTCTTCTTCACTTTCTATCAAGAGACACTCCATGACCTAAGCATATAAGCATTTGATCGGAGCCAATTCAGCAAGCTCTCTGACCCTTGTTGTTGTGTTGTAGGTCCACAGAGGTAGTCCGCATCATTATTCTAGGATTGGTAGCAATTGATTGACACTGTCTATCAAAAATGAAGAATGAAAAGCCATGACACTTAGAAGAAGCAACCATCAAGCATTTGTTCAGCATATTTCAAATGGCTACTTGCACAGCCCCAACATCTCAAACTTTTAGCCTATTATAGGACTTATCAATGCTAAAAGATTTGACTTGCTCACCTAGTAGGTGTAGACCTTAACAACAATAGTGTATAACCTACAATAATTGGCCGATAACCCCTATGCTAGCTAGCCAAACACTAAGATATCCCAATACCAGCTACCATTGCCTTAAGCACCCTTAGGTAGGACTAGAGGTGCATGTGACTACCTCCTATAGCACGAGTTTGAATTTTGATGACTCTCCTCTGCATCAACAAGAAAAGGTCTCTAGGTAGGAGGCCGACCTCTATCATGAGATCAAGAAGATGCATAGCCAGATCTAGGTTTTGTAGGGGCATAAATGTAGGGTTACGATGGCACAGTGGAAGCACAAATTTCAAAATTTTAACTAAAAATCTTGATCATCTAACCCTAATCCAAGACCATGATGATTAACAACTATATAACACATTTGCATAATATAATAGAAGGCATAGAAGAATACCTACAGCGCAATATTCAAATTTCGACAGAACTTCCACCAGACGCTCAAGTATTCATCCTCCAACGGTGATCCACACAAGATCTTGATCAAGACTCTCGCTCCTTAACTTGATTTCTCTCACTAAATTCTTCCTCCAAGAATTCTCTGGGCAGCACAATCTCTAGGCCTTTTCTTCCTCTCCTCCTAGCCTTCCTATCTCAACTTTCTTTCTCCTTGCCTTTCCTAATTCTCTTCCTAGACCTTTATCCTAAAATCGAACTTGTCCTTACTATTTTAGGACTTATTCTAAAAAAAAGGAAGAGAGCTATTCAGACAATCTAGGAGACTTTTATAAGAAAGAAAAGATAAGAATTCTTCCGATAGAATGAACATCGATGCACGTCTCCTTTATAGTTGGAGACCGGATGCTAACTGAGACAACTCGTGCCCCATCCAAGAGTTATCTCATGCCCCATCAGATTTTCTCATACCTTTCCACCATTTCTAATGCCTTCCAGCAATATTGGGATAAGTGGCAAACATCGAGAAATAGAACCAATAGTCGCTTTGCATAGAAAGACTCTTCGGAGAAAATTTTCGATATTTTCCAAGGAGTCACGAGCTTTCTATTTGGCACCACCTTTCTCCACCTTTAATCAGTGCTTTATGGCCATCCAAGAGCCAATAATGGAGGCACCATCATCAGATTAGGCTTAGAAATTAAGAAGGGAATCGAAGAATTTGAAGAGGTTTTGACCACTTGGACTCTAAGTCCAAGTAGCGCCAATGATAAGGAGGGTGGCTAGGGTTCAAGCCTTATCCAATTATCTGATAATAAATCAGTGATTAAATATCAAAAGGACTTTTGAGCACCCTTAGAGATCATAAGTCCACGCCCCCAAAAAATTTGCATGAAACAAAATAGATAAGGCTTAGGAAGGGCATCCCATCCCATGGGACGCCAATCTGACTTCTGCACACAAAAAAATATACCATGCATCAAAGAGATAATCTCTATGCATGGGAGGCCAGATAAATACTGCTAACCCCCTTGGCTCAACCAGTCAAGGGTTAGCCCAAATTAGACCCAAATCTAATTTGGTTTAATTAGATTTAATTAGCCCATCAGAAATCAAATTCGAATTTGATTCGAACACAGAAGCTAGGGGTTCATCCTGCAAATATGATCTAATCTAATTAAATCCTTGATCAATTTTTTTATGTGTGACCTATTGGGTTTCACATTTAGCCAGCAATAGGTTTGGGTGCGAGTTGATCAGATTTGATTAGAATCCAATCTAATCGATTTAGATCCAATCGAGCTAATCCGATTTCAGTAATTAGAATCCTTTCTAATTGACAATCGAATTAAACTCTTTAATTCGATCAAACCTATAAAATAAGATTGACATCTAACAATGTATCATGTCTATCCAGAAGATATAAATTTTAATAAAATATCAAAATATCCTTCAGTGATAAATTACCATGCAATTCAATCTTACAATCACACTGCATCTCGAATATGATTATAGATATGGAAGCATGTCAAATCTAATTTCATATTTATATCTCTCTCAATCTTATAATGATGATTTGATTAATAAATATTAAAATCTTTTCTAATTCTCATTTTGCTTTGATTAGTCTCTTTGAATCATCATATGATTAGAGCAAGTAGGATGCAATCTCCTCTTATCAGGAGTGATTGATTCTATATTAACCTACTCACAACCTCTATACATACTCTACCATATCCAGAATACCTCGTATATGACTAAGTCATGAATGAGTATGAACCAAAACATAGACTCATGCATATAAGGTTCTATGGTAGTCTCAGGTCAAAGGATTATATGCACAACTCTCACTATAAAAATATCTTTTGATAGGTAAGTAGATCCATAAGATGTTCTTAAGATAGATCAGTTCAGTAAACTCATTCTCTAATAAGCATCCATATCCTTATATCAGTATCTCACACAAATGGCTTATGAGATCAGTCATTGTCACCATCGAACATACCTAAGATGTTCCAATCTATCTGCAATATTGATCTCCTACTCAATGCTCCTATGACTAGAAATATTCTAAATCAAAATTTTAAAATTTAGATCTTAAAGGTATGATCTCATCATAACCCTAAATCATTGTCTTGATTTATATAGTTCATCATAATTATTACAAATATAAGATACAGCATATCATGAAAATAAATATCTTTTATTTATTCATAAAGCATTAGTTACATCAGTCTGAAAGATTACAAAGAAAATTCATCAAAATATAAATTCAATTGGCTTTTAGGGTATATTCCTTTCAATCTTCCACTTGTACTAAAGTCAATCATCCTTAAATTTTATCCCCATACAATCAAGGTGGTGATCGAACGGCTGCTGTGGTAGAGCTTTAGTGAGCGGGTCTGCTATATTGTTCTTTGTATCTATTCGTTCAATGACTACATCTTGTCTCTCGATAATTTCACGAACGAGGTGGAAGAACCTTAGAATGTGCTTGAATTTATGATAAGATCTCGATTCCTTTGCTTGAGCAACTGCACCAGTATTATCATAGTAAATGATACTGGGTTTTCAATTTCAGAAATGATATCTAATTTAGTGATGAACTTCTTCATCTAGATAGCTTCCTTGGCGGCTTTACTTGCAGCTATGCACTCTGCCTCAGTGGTTGAATTAGCTACAGTCTACTGCTTAAAGCTTTTTCAACTTACTGCTCTATCATTTAGAGTAAAGACATATCTTGAAGTGGACTTGCTATCATCAGGATCTGATCAAAAACTAGAGTCAGAATATCTTTCTAGTTTTAGATCAGATCCTCTATACATCAGAAAATATCTTTAGTCCTTCTCAAGTACTTAAGAATATTTTTTACTGCTTTTCAATAATCCTTACCTAGATCAGCTTGAAATCTACTAACTATGCCTAAGGCATAGGCCACATCAGGTCTGGTATATAGCATAGTATACATGATTGTCCCTACTACCGAAGCATAAGGAATAGAACTTATTCTATTTCTCTCTTCTGGTGTCTTATAAGACATCCTTTTAGAGAGATGTATGCCTTGACTCATGGTAAGTAATTTTTTTACTCCCATCCATCCTAAACTTTTTTAGCATAAGATCTATGTACCTAGACTAAGATAGGCCTAATATTCTCTTAGATCTATCCTATAGATCTTTATACCAAGTATATAGGATGCTTTACCCAAGTTCTTCATGAAAAATTTACTTGATAGCCATATCTTGACTGATTGTAATATTGGGATATCATCACAATGAGAAGTATGTCATCTATGTCATCTACATACAAAATTAAGAAGTTAATAGTACTCTCACTAGTCTTCTTATATACCCAAGGTTCATCCATATTTTTGATAAAATCAAACTATTTGATAGTAACATCAAAGTGGATATTCCAACTCCTCGAGGTCTGCTTTAATCCATAAATAGATTTCTTAAGCTTGCATATCTGATTTTCTCTCCTACTTAAGACAAATTCTTTTGACTGAGACATATAAATCTCTTCCTCAAGATAACCATTAAGGAAGGCGATCTTCACATCCATTTACTAGATTTCATAGTTATGATATGCTACTATAGCAAGCATAATTCGAATAGATTTGAGCATGACAACGGATGAGAATATTTTATCATAATCAACATCCTATTTTTGCCTAAAATCTTTAGCCATCAATCTAGCTTTATAGGTTTCAACCTGACCATTTGCTCCAATCTTTTTTTATAGACCCATTTACATCCAATAGGGATAACACCCTCTAGTGCATCAACCAAAGTCCATACTTAGTTGGAATACATAAGTTCATTTTGAATTTCATAGTCGCTAGCCTTTTTATCTGAGTTCCTACTCATGACAGCTTTCGTATACGTCAGAGGTTCATCATTCTCAATGATATGGGCTTCATTATTCTCAATAATGAATCCGTACCTCAAAGGTACATTTCACACTCTATTCGACCTTCGGAGAGGAGGTATGTATTGTAGTTGTACCTCATTAATGGGTACTTCTGGTTGAAAAATTTTTTGTGCTTCTATTTGTAGGTCTTGAACTTCATCAAATTTAATTTTTCTCCCACTACCCCTTTCTAGGATAAATTTTTTTCATAAAAATGACATGCTTACTAACAAAAATTTTTGTTCAATAGGATGATAAAAGAGGTATCCCATACTCTCTTTAGAATAATCTATAAATAAGTATTTATCTGTCTTAGCACTTAGCTTGTGTCCAAAATTTTTTTGATATAAACTAGACAACCCATATCTTAAAGTACTTAAGATTAGGTTTCTTTTTCTCCATAATTCATATGGAGTGCTAGTCACAAATTTTGAAGGTACTCTGTTCAGGATATATACAACAGTCTCTAGGACATATATCCAGAAAAAAATAGGTAAGTCTGTAAAGCACATCATGGACCGCATCATATTTAATAAAGTGTGATTCCTCCTTTCAACTACACCATTTAACTACAATGTATAAGGAGGGATCCATTCTAAGAGAATCTTTTTTTCTTTAAGATGTTCTAGAAATTCACTGGATAAGTATTCTCCTCTTCAATCAGATCGAAGATTTTTAATACTTTTTTCAATATATTTCTCAACCATACTTTGATACTATTTAAATTTATCAAAGATTTTGGATTTGTGTTTCATAAGATACACATATCCAAATCTAGATAAATCATCAGTGAACGTAATGAAATAAGAGTATCCTCCTCTGACTTTAGTTATCATAGGACCACATACATCTGTATGTATAAGTCCTAATAACTCATTTGTCCTTTCTCTATATCCACTAAATGGAGTCTTGATCATTTTACCTATAAGATAAGATTTACAAGTTCTTAATGATTCATAATTATAAGGATCAAAAAACTCTTCTTTGTATAACTTGTTAATTCTTGTCTCACTTATATGACCAAGTCAACAATACCAAATAAAGTATTATTTATATATTTTCTCTTTATTTTTACTTTCATCAACATGAAATACATTGCCATGAAGAGATAGAATCAGAAGACCATTATCAAAAATACCATGACAGAGAATTTCATTAGAATAAAAAATTGAGCAACTATTGCTTTTTCCATTTATTTTATATCTTTGTTGTATTAGCAACAGTACAGAAATAATATTTCTAATAATCTTAGGCAAATAATAATAATTTTTAGCTTTATCTTTCCAGAATGTAACTTCAAGATATATGTCCCCACAGCTTTCGTTTGGATGAACTCTCCTCCAACACCGTAGAGCTCGAAGTCATCCTGTTTCAAAACTCTAATTTTTGTAGCCCCTACAATGGCTTCCATATATGAGAACTGCAAGCCGTATCTAATACCCAAAAGTTTGAATTAGAAGAACTTAATGGTAGAATTGTATGTATCTCATAGATATCTTTTGGTGCATTGCTTGCACCAACCTTTACAGATGCAAGGTAAACCTTACAATTTCTTTCTAGTATCTTTCTTATCGTAATGAAAGTAGATACCTTGTCCGGAGGCTTTCTTCCCTTTCTTCTTCATCTTGCCATCTTTAGGATTCAATTCTTTCTTTGAACTCTTGATGTCTGATTTCTTCTTAAAGATCTTATCCATAAGAAGAACTGGAGTCTTATCTTTTTTAATGTAGCCTTCAGTTGTTTTAAGCATGTTTAACAGCTCAGGCAAAAAGGTATTCAATTTATTCATATGATAATTCACAACAAACTGAGCGAAAGATTCAAAGAGAGATTGCAAGATCAAATTCTGACTCAATTTTTATCCATCACAAAATTCAGTTATCCCAATCTAGTGATCAAGTCAATGACCTTAAGGATATCATCTTGTATGGATGACCGTTTCATCATTCTAGCATGAAATAATTGCTTAGATATCTCATACCTAGCAGTTCTACTATGTTCTCCATACAACTCCTTTAAATTAAGGAGTATGGATTAAGTATCCATGCTCTCATGCTGTCTCTGTAATTTATTGCTCATAGAGGTCAGTATCATACATTTGACAGTCAAACTATCATTCTTCCACATCTTGTATGTGGATACCTCTTCCTCAGTGGCATCATCTCCAATTTTTTATGGTTTAGGGATATCAAGAATATACAAAAGCTTCTCCTGAGTTAGCATAATTTTCAAATTTCTCAATCAATTCATGTAATTGAGACCAATCAATTTGTTGGAATCTAAAATTTCTCGCAATGATAATAAAAATATCATTATAGAATTTTAATCTACATTAAATAAAGAACAATACATAAACAACCACTCATAATGACACGCATAATTAAATAAGATCTTTATTAATTATATCTCCAACTATTTTATCAAACATTATAGCACTCTTCTACGATGAACGGGACATATTAAATATTTATCTTAATGAGGTTAAGATCCTAATTCTTCATAAAAATCTTATGGTAACACAATAAATTCTTATAAATTCATAGGTAGAAACTCTTTCCAATTATATCTCATATAATTCTTAACTTTATCTTGACCTCTAAAACATCAATAGCCTTGTGGTAATACAACAAACTATAATATTTTAGTTAAGTAAGATTCTTCATCACCATACAGTCAAATTTGAATATAACTGCCCTTGTGGTAATACAACAAAGTAGCAATTCTAAAATTATCATAAGCATCTTATATACACCAAGACTATATTACATCGACTCCCCATAGCAAGTTTTGTGGTAACACAACAAACCTATTATGGTTCTTGATATAACTTTGATCTAGCATGAAGGAGGGGTTCTAGTAGTGTTTTCAATATTAAAATTTTTTTAATTTTAAGATTACTTAACTAAATTGGTCAGGTAAGTAGGCGGGGGTCCCTCCGTTGCTTTTCTTAGACCTCAATAAATTGATCAAGTCAGTCAATGGAACCAATTAAAAATTATCTTTAGCACTTTCATAGACACAACTGATCAATTGATCAAGAATTGGTTAACCCATAGTTGCTGTCACTACTACTTAATATAATTATATGAGAGCTTCACTTGATCTCATGCACATTCTAATATAGTCTTATAGTATTAAAATAAAACATCCTTTCTCGGTTCTTCTTCTTGATTCATACAGGCACCTCTTCTACCATTGTCCTCTATGGCAGGACGGTTTTTACTATGATTCTCAAAGAATACTAGGCTATTGAGAATTTAATCTTCTATTAGTACATATTACATATGTATCAAAAATACATCAATTCATATCATCATATGAAAACATAATCATGATTATAGCATAATTCATAACATGCATACAATCAATATATTAACATATGAATGAACCAAATAAGGCTTGCTTTGATACCACTGTAGGGTTACGATGGCATAGAAAGGAAGCACGGATTTCAAAAATTTTAACTAAAAAATCTTAATCATCTAACCCTAATCCAAGACCATCGTGATGATTAACAATTATATAATACATTTGCATAACATAATAGATGGTATAGAAGAATACCTGCAGTGCTATATCCAAATTCTAGCAAAACTTCTATCAGGTGCCTAAGTGTTTGCCCTCCAACGGTGATCCATACAGGATCTTGATCAAGACTCTCACTCCTTAACTTGATTTCTCCCACTGAATTCTTTCTCCAAGAATTCTTCGGGTAGCACAACCTCTAGGCCTTTCCTTTCTCTCCTCCTAGTCTTCCTATCTCAACCTTTCTTTTCTCCTTGCCTTCCCTAATTTTCTTTCTAGACCCTTATCCTAAAATCAGACTTATCCTTATTATTTTAGGACTTGTCCTAATAAGGAAGAAAGAGAGCTATTCAGACAACCTAGGAGACTTTTGTAAGAAAGAAATATAAGAATTTTTTTGATGGAATGAACCATGGTGCGCGTCTCCTTTTATAGTTGGAGATCGGACGCCAATTAGGACAACTTGAACCCCATCCGAGAGTTATGTCACGCCCCATCAGATTTTCTCATGCCTTCCCATCACTTCTCATGCCTTCCAACAATATTGTGACAAGTGGCAAACATCGAAAAACAGAACTAAGAGTCACTTTGCGTAGGACTCTTTGGAGAAAATTTTCAATATTTTTCGAGGAGTCACAAGGCTTCTATTTGGCGCCACCTTTCCCCATCTTTGATCAACGCTTCATGGCCATCCAAGGGCCCATAATGAAAGCACCATCATTAGATTAGGTGTGGAAAAATAAGAAGGAAATCAAAGAATTCTAAGAGGTTTTAACCACTTGGACTCTGAGTCCATTGGCACTAATGATAAGGAGGGCGGCTTGGGTTCAAGCCTTATCCAAGTATCTGATAATAAATCAGTAATTAAATACCAAAAGGACTCTTAAGCACCCTTAGAGATCATAAGTGCATGCCCCTAAAAAAATTATGTGAAACAAAAGTGGATAAGGCTTAGGAAACGGCGTCCCATCCTATGGGATGCCAATCTGACTTCTGTACATAAAACAATACACCACACATCAAAGAGAATCTCTATGCATGGGAGGCTAGATAAATGCTGCTAACCCCCTTGAGTCAACTAGCCAAGGATTAACCCAAATTAGACCCAAATCTAGTTTGAGTTTAATTAGATTTAATTAGCCTAATCAAGAACCAAATTTAAATCCGATTCGAACACAGGAGCTAGGTTTTGCAACATGTGCTGGCATGTTCATCCTGCAAATATGATCTAATTCAATTAGATCTTTGATCAATTTTTTTATGTGTGATCCATTCCACATCTATCCAGTAGTAGGTTTGGATGTAAGTTGATTATATTTGATTAGAATTTAATCTAATTGATTTAGATCCAATCAAGCCAACTCGATTTCAGTAATTAAAATTCTTTCTAATTGACGATCAAATTAAACTCTTTAATTCGATCAAACCTACAAGATAAGATTGACGTCTAGCAACATATCATGTCTACCCAGAAGATATAAAATTTTGATAGAAATATCAAAATATCTTTCAGTGGTAAGTTATCATGTAATTCAATCCTATGACCACACTACATCTTGAATATAATTATAGATACAGAATCATGTCAAATCTAATTTCATATTCATACCTTTCTCAATCTTATAATGACGATTCGATTAATGAAATATTAGAAATCTTTTCTAATTCTCATTCTACTTTGATCAAAGTCTTCTTGAATCATCATATGATTAGAGCTAGTAGGATCCGATCTCCTCTTACCAGAAGTGATCGATTTCAAGTTGATCTACTCACAACCTCCATACACACTTCATCATATCTAAAACATCTCGTACATGACTAAATCATGAATGAGTATAAATTAAAATATGGATTTATGTATATAAGGTTCTATGATAGTTTCAGATCAAAAGATTACATACACAACTCCCACCATAAGAAACATCTTTTGACAAATAAGTAAATCTATAAGATGTTCTTAAGATGGATCAATTCAATGAACTCATTCTCTAATGAGCATCCATAGTTTTGTATTAGTGTCTCATATAAATGGCTTATGAGATCAACTACCCTCACCATCGAGCATACCTAGGATATACCAGTCTATTCGGAACATTGATTTTCTACTCAATACTCCTACGATTAAAAATATTTAAATTAAAATTTTTAAGATTTTAAGTCTCATAGGTATGATCTCATCATAATCCTAAAATCATTATCCTGATTTATGGGGTTCATCATAATTATTATAAATATAAGATACAGTATATGATGAAAATAATATCTTTATTTATTCATAAAGTGTCAGTTACATGAGCCTGAAAGATTACAAGAAAAATTCATCAAAATATAAATTTTAATTAACTTTTAAGACATATTTCTTACAATAAGACTAAGATAGGAGGTAATTTGGAGATGATGCATATGCCTTCCTTCATCAGAAAGATTTTGGAGGAGCTCTTACCAAAAGGATTTAAGATGTCATAGTTTAAACACTATGATATCACCACAGACCCGATGGACTATCTAGAGAGCTTCAGGGCTCTCATGTTACTTCAATGAGACAATAACACTATGATATATTAGGCTTTTCCAACCACCTTAAGAAGACAACTCAGCTCTAGTTCTCGAGCTTTTAGTGGCTAGTTTGTCTATCACTATCTTAGCAATAGAAAGTAGGGGAAGACCTCCACTGACTTGCTTAACATCAAGTAAAGAAAGGATGAGTCCCTTCGTAGTTATATTAATTGGTTCAACATTAAAACCCTTGAAGTGTGCAAGCTGGAATGATCTATCATAGTGGCCACAAGGATAATTAGGCTGAAGATCTTGGCTTCTGCTTTTTGTTGGATAAAGATCTCTAAAGGATTTGGCCAAACTCCTCTTAAGTAGATAAGCAGATCCACACCAAGGAGCCCATGGTAGCTTGGAAAGAGGCATTAAGTGGAGGGAACGGCAAAAGACATCGGAGATGTGAAGAGAAGGATAAGCCGAGAAGAAAGCATGGTCGATAAGAAAGGATCACTATGCCACCTAGTAGCCTCCCCCAGAAGTTTGAGAGGTACACCCCTCTCAATGTTCTGAGAGCTCATGTTCTGATGGAGATTCAGAATTATAAACATCTCAATTGGCCTTAAAGGATGAAGACCTCAGCTCACAGGAGGGACCAAATAGATTCTATTCGTTTGTACAGATCATGGGCATAATACCAAGGAATGTCTCCAAGGGGTGAGATTGAGGCCCTTATTTAATGAGGGCATCTCTATTTTTTTGTTGAGAAATAAGAGAACATTGCTCATGATTGGTGAACCCTGGATAGGTAAGGCAGTACTAGGCCACATATTAGGATGATCACTTCCATCCATGGAGGAGCGGCCATAGGATAAAGCCTATGACCAAAATACTTAAGTAGCATGACTAGATCCTAGAAAGATTGAGGCCATCAGATGAGAAGAAAATTGAGTAGCTGAGTTCTGATATTCTTGGAACCGACCACAGTAAGAATTATGAAATTAAGTTTTGTATCTCTTGTTACAAATGATTAATAAAAATATATTTTAACTCTTCTTCAATGTAGCATTTTGGGAAATCTCACCATAACTAAGCCAAGAAGACATCCCAAAAGTCACCAAGACCTTCGTTCGGAAAGAAAAGTCTTAGCATGACTTGTCATGTCCCAAATCTAGAACATAATATGACCATGCTACTGAGAGATGCTGCCCTTGATAATACGAAGTCTAACAATCAAAATCAACTAAATCCATCATAAATAAAATATAATAAGAAGTTTAATTCATCATTCATCAAGTAACTAAATTAAGATTAGTTCAGAGCATCTAAATCTAAAATTAAATATCAAATTCATATCTCAAAATTTATAAACAATTAATTACAAGTCCATGATTATCCAATAAATAAATTTAGCTACAAAATTTTTAAACTTGCTGTGCAGATTCCTAAGTTGAATCCTCCATCATTTCTAACTTATTTTTTATAAAAATAAAAGATATAAACTACACTAGCACAACAAGTAATACCTATACTTTCTTACCATATCAAGCATAATTTTTTAATGATAATATAATATTAAAAAATAACAAATAATATAAATAAATTTTCATAGGACATATAATAAAATAAGTCATACAATCAGTCATGCATACATACATCATAAATATTTCATAAATATGATGATTCATAAGTCATTTTTGTTATGTATTCATATCATATTTCAAAATATTACTCATAGATATTCGTGCTATGGTCAATTTTTTATCCATGCCAGGGCTATTATCATAATGGATAAGATATCATAATTTCTATTCATTACTAACTTTATATCTATTGGTACAAGATTGTTTGTCGATTAACTCCACTTCTGTGAGGCTATCATAATAATCTGAGAGTCTTCAAAATATTTATATATTTTTTAGAACATATACATATGTAGGTGAAAAAATATTGAATGATATAATCCAATCTATATTTATAAACAAGTTCCTTTTAGTAAAAGTATTCATAAAATCAATTTTCATATCAAGCATAAATTTTCATACGCATGCTGATCCTTTGTTTATAAAAATATGATTTCATCAATAGCAGATTATATGCATGAAAACATAAAATTTAAAATAAATAAGAAGTATAAGATCCACTTATTTATCCTAGATTTTTAGATTTCATTAAAAGAATCAGATAATCTTATTTAAAATATTAAATCATAATTATTTTTTAATTAATTTAATAAAATTAAAAAATAAAAATAGATCATTGATCAGATGATCGGTCTGATAGACCATCTAGTCAACCAAGTGGTTTGGGATCTTTTTGTTGGGGTCAACATGGGTATCTAGAAGAGGAGGACATGACTCAATATAGGATCCATAGGTCTTCTTAAAGAGAAAAATAGGGGCAGAGAGAGAAAGTAGAGAGATAAAGTAGCAAATTAGGATGTATCATCATCTAGAGAGAGAAAATAAGCGGAGAGAGAAATATTAGAGAGAAGGAGAGATAGACATGAGAGAGAGAACCTTGAGAGACACAAGAGAGAGGAGACTTCTCTCTCTTCTTCTTCTTTTTTCTTTTTTTCTTCTTTTTCTTTGGCTAAATAAGGGAGGAAGCAAGGTGGCTGTGGTCAGTGGTCTGACAATCGGAGGTTCGGTAATGCATGGTCAGTGGTGGTGGGAAGTAGTGGATGACCGACGATGAGGGCCGAATGATAGGAATTAAGGAAAACATCCAAAAAAATAGGGGATCCACTCCTTTTTGTATTTTCTCTGGTCATTAGTCGATCATCGACAGCCATGACCTTGAAAAAGGATGGTATAGAGGTCGGAGTCATTATATAGGGGTGCGGCACCAAGGGCGGCAGTGCCGATGGTCAGAAAAAAGAGAAATTTGACCAAATAGAGAAAAATCGGGCCTCGATCTTTGTAGATTTTTCACCGAACTTAACGGTGGGTGACCTTGCACAAGGGCATAGAAAGAAAGAGAAAGAAAAGAGGAAGAAGAGTTAAGACTTATCTTAGGCTTGGGTGATATCTCGGGCGATGATTTTAGGCGGACATGATAAGGATAGTCTGTAATTTCAACGAAAGAAAAGAAGAAGAAAAAAAGAGAGGAGGATTGGGTTCATCATAGTTTGCTTTGGAGGGAAGGAAGAAATTTATAGAGGATTTCTTAGGATTTTTGGCAGCCCTAAGAGATCAATTTCATGTTGGATTCGATGGGGAAGAAAACTCCCATTGGGAGTCTCCATTCCTCTTTTTTTCTTTTATATTTTTTTGGACTACTTAAGATTCATACGGCTGATTGATGGCTAATTGGATTATCACATTGTATCTTCTTTAAAAGAGTTTCATCCTCGAAATTTAATATACCTTTACTCTTTTGTAATTAAGAATATTTAGTCTTCAACTAGTACTCCACCATACTTTTGCTGTGCTATTCTGATCTAAATTAACTCTTCTATTGTTGTCCTTTGCCTAATCCTACGAATTATAAATCTAAATTTAAGTTCTTCCTATGATCAAACCTATTGTTCTCATATCCTAAAATGCCACGTTCTAAATTCAGGATATAATATGGCCATGCTACCAAGGATAGCTACCCTCGATAACACAAAGCCTAACAATAAAATTAACTAAAATCCATCATAAATAAATATAATAAAAGATAATTTCATCTTTCATCAAGTAATTAAATCAAGATTGGTTCAAAGTATATAAATCTAAAATTAAATACTAAATCTATGTATCAAAATTTATAAATAAGTTAGTTATAAATCTATGATTATCCAATAAACTAAATTAGCTATAAAATTTCTAAGCTTGCTATGCAGATCCTCAAGTCTGAATCCTCCATCGTTTCTAATCTTATTTCTCTAATAAAAAAATAAAAAGTATGAGCTACACCAGCTCAGTGAGTAAAACTTATATTTTTTATTGGATCAAGCATAAATTTTCTATGATAATATAATATTAAAAATAATAAATATTACCAAATAAAGCTTCTATAGGACATATAATAAATAAGCTATACAATCAGTCATGTCTGCAAAAACCATAAATATTTTGTAAACATAATGATTCATAAAGCATTCTTGTCATGTGTTCATCTTATGTTTCAAAATATTACTCATAGATATTCGTGCTATGATTATATTTTATTCATGTTAAGATCGTCATTGTAATCGATAAGATATTATAATTCATATTCATTACCAACTTCATATCCATTGGTACAAGATTGTTTATCGATTGATCCACTTTAGTGAGGCTGTCATAACAATCTAAGAGTCTTTAAAGTATTTATATATTTTTTTAGAACATACACATATGTAGGAGAGAAAAATACTAAATGATATAATCCAATCTATACTTCATAAATAAGTCCTTTTCATAAAATATTCGTAAAATCAATTAAGAAAATATAATTTTATCAATAATAGATTATATACATAGAAAATATGAAATTTAAAATAAATAAAGAATATAAGGTCCACTTACCTCGTTTGTCCTAGATCTTCAGACTTTGTTAGAAAATCAGATAATTCTATTTAAAATATTAAATCATAATCAATTTTTTTAATTAAATTAATAAATTAAATAATAAAGAAATCATTAATCGGGTGATCGATCCAATACACTATCTAGGCATCAAAGTGGTTCAAGATCTTCTTATCAGGATCAACATGGATTTCTAGAAGAGGAGAGCATGACTCAATGCAGGATCCAGAGGTCTTCTTAGAGAAAGAAAATAGATAAAAAAAAAAAAAGTAGAGAGATAAAATACCAAACTAAGATTCAATCATCATCTAGAGAGAGAAAGTAGGAGAGAGAAATACTAGAGAGAAGGAGAGAGATATAAGAGAGAACCCCTAAAGAGATACAAGAGAGAGACAACTTCTCTCTTCTTCTTTTCTTCTTTTTTTTCTTTTCTTTCTTCTTCTTTCTCTAGCCGAATAAAGGAGGAAAGCAAGATGGTTGTGGTTAGTGGTCCGATAGCCGAAGGTTCGGCAATGCATGGTCGGTGGTGGGAAGCAATGGGCAATCAGTGGTAAGGGCCAAACAATGGGGATCATGGGAAAACATCCAAAAAAATAGGATATTTGTCCTTTTTTTCATATTGTCTCCAATCATTGACCAATCATTGATGGCCATGACCTCAAAAAAGGATGGTAGGAAAGTCGGGGGTCATGATCTAGGGGTGAGGTACCAAAGGTGGTAGCGTCGATGGCTAGAAAAAAGAAGAAAGCTCAATCAAAATAGAGGAAAATAGGGCATCAATCTTTGTGAATTTTCTGATGAACTCAACAACAAGTGACCGTGCACAAAGGCATGGAAGAAGGGGAAGGAAGAGAGGATTAAGGGCCAAGGCTTACCTCAGGTTTCGGTGATGTTCTGACGATGATTTTAGGTGGACATAGTGAGGGTAGTCAATGATTTCATTGGAAGAAAGATGGAGAAAGAAAAGAGAGGAGAATCGAATCTGTCGTGGTTTGCCTTGGAGGGGAAAGAGGAGGTTTATAGAAGATTTTTTAGGATTTTTGGCAGTCCTAGGAAATTGATTTCATGCCGGATTCGATGGAAAAGAAGACTCCCATTAGGAGTCTTGGTTCCTTTATTTTTTTCTTTTGTCTGGGGTTGCTTTAAGATTTGTGTGACTGATTGTGGCTGATCTAACTAATGGCTAATTTGGTTATCACACAATCAAGTTGGGGAGACACCCTAGAAATGATTGGGACCTTTGGAAAGAAAAAGTCTTATTATGACTGAGCCGAGGAGACATTCCAGAAGTGATTGGATCTTTGGGAAGAAAAATCCTGGTACAAATAGGGTTCAAATAGGAGGAAATAAACTAGCTCAATCACCAGACTGTTAGGTACTTAGAATAATCCAATTGATTAGAAGTACTATTACAAGCTAATTAAGCTTGGATAGGAGGAGGAATCCTTGGATGGATCACCCAAGTGTTAGCTGAACAGAAGAACCCAGCTAATCAAAAGTCTTGGTAAAAGCCAGGCTTGGAGGGGAAGTAAGCTTGGCTTGATCATGCAAGCATCAACAATCGAAAGTACCCAACTGATCAAAGGCCCACCATTTGTTATCCTCTACATGATGATCTCAAGTACCTTACGCCTGCTTGGGCATTGCGACTCTATTTATAGGGCTCTAATTCATCTTTATAGAATTATGGCTTTTTCCAGAAATTTCTTCATCTAGGCTGACTGCTTTGGATATTTTGATTTTATCTTTATGATCGTTTATGAAGGCTATGATTATGGATTTATGTCTTTTTATCACGGCCTACCCAATAGCTTCATGATCTTATTTCAAGGGTCTCCTAGATTAATTTAGTTAGCTTCAAGTGATTGGAATTATTCTTAAGTGATTGTGGATTCATCCAGGATTCTTTTAGCCAATCTCATATACTCGGCTGACCTTAGCATCTGAACAATGACTATGAGAAGACCTCAAATTTTTAGAATGGAGAAATCAATTATTCAGACAAATTAAGGAAGAGGTGTACGCAAAAATAAATTTACTTCATTAACATAATGTATAATTACGGAGCAGGACAAAGACTTGATGATAGCTTATTGCAACAAAAGAAGGCTTAGACTGGTTGGGCTCTAGTTCCACAAGATTGATGACTTTGGTAAGGTCATCTAGCTTAGGAACTATCCTTTACTTCATCTTATGCAATTGCGGTGGTGCCAAAAGCACAAAAGGAGACCTACGTAGAGATCTACTATCCCATCTTCGATGAAGGGTGCTTGAATGCTAAATTTTGCCCCCTCTTAGTATGGCTGTCATCAGGAATGAGACAGATGAAGTTAAGGAGAAGCTTCGCTATTTCATTTTGGTATGCCCTGAAGCCTTGCAATACTGCCTCGATGATCTCTTGCTGGTAGGCCATCGAGGACTTGTGCTCCATTGCTTGGATAACCCTCTTCTCAGCCTCGATGACTTGCCGTCTAGCTGCTTGAAGTTTCCTCTTGATCCTGAAAGCTTGGAGTTCCAACTGCTTCAATCCTACCCTCAGTGACCCTAAGCTTGGCCTCTACCTCAACCACCCTTTCATTGGCATCAGCATCCATGGGAACTATCTCAATTGCTAGCTTGTCTTCGAGAAATCCCAGTTAGACCTCAACCTCGTCCACCTTCTTCATGGCCTCTCATGAAGCCAACTAGAGTACATTGACATGATGTTGAAAACGTTCTTATGGAAGATCCATGAGGGTGTTATCTTAAGAGGAGGGAAGAAGATCAGCAAAAGGATGAGCATATTTAGAGAGAAATGGTGGAAATCTATGGAACCACCATAATGATGTAGGATGATTCCAGCATCATTTTCGTGATATTAAATAAAATTCACCAAAAATATTGATTTTATAATTTTATATGCATGTCTATTCATTTGCTTCATGATTTTCGGTTCCTGGTTAAAAGTACAAAAGAAGGAAACAATAAGCATCCTTTCTCTCACCAGAATGAAATCCTTCTATTAATTATCACATTTTTTCCTTTTAAAATTAATAATAGTAGGAAACCATCTTGTTTCATGTTCTATAAAGTAATAATAGAATAATAAACAAATTCTAAGACAACTATTACAAAACATAGTTAGCATATCGAATTTCTTCCTATAAGAGATGACAATTGCCGGTGGTCCGAAGCAGGCAGCAGCGATGGTGGAAAGTAGCAAGACGGATGGAATAGGGTCTCTAATTGACTAAAAAATAGAGGGATAGGGCTCAGGCTTGAAGAAGAAGAGGAAGGGATTGAGATAAGATAGAGAAGACTAGGGTGGTGTGGCTCACAATGAGGAGGCTATGAGCTCAGCCATATAGTAATGCTCTGGCTGCAGGCATAAAGAAATAGAACAAGGAAGTAGGAAGGGCCAATGCCCTTGGCAGCCTTGATAGCAGCTCTTTTAGCCAAAGAAACTGCATGAGGGTGACGGGGGCTTATCGGCAAGCGTCAAAGGTGACAAGCCGGCCAGAGGTGGTAGATGCTGGTGGGTTCGGGCGATAGATCTTGGAACAGGGGAGGCTTAGAGATGAAATCTAAGGGTTTTGGTCTCAATTGCATGGAAGCGCTCAACTATGGGGCATGCTAAGGCTCGTGCTAGAATCAGGGCTTCTACTGAATCGCTTAAACGGAGTGCTAGATTTAGGGCGAAGAAAGTGAAAAGCCTCGGGATGATTGAAGAAGAGCTGAACACGGCTGACATTCTCTTCTTGAATTCTCTCACCTCGTCAGAAGGTAGAGCTCTTGGCAAAAAAAGATTGTATACTCTTCCACCACGCCGACACTTCGGACATCTCCAAACTCAACGAACTAAAAGCTCAGAGGAATGGCAATATGAGGATGACAGCAATGGCACTTCGGTTGGATAAAGAATGGTTTCTTCTATAGACAGATGAGCTTGCTATTTTGGAATTAATGTAAGAGGTCTAGGACAACCTTCTAAACGAAGGCTAGTTAGAGACACGATAACTCAAGCCAATTGCGCGATCATCTACTTCCAAGCTTGATGAAGCAATAAGTAGATACATTACCAGCTCCTATGGAACAATTTCGATGCTTGGAGTGCGACTAATGCCATTGGGACATCGGGTGGACTTAACAGTTTAGTTTGGAAGATATCTCTGGTCCACGGGTTAACCTTCCATGACAGAAATTATTCTCTCAGCACTCTGCATCATCTCCGATGGGACCCTCTGGACCAACCACAATGGCTGTTAACTAATATTTACGGACCCAACAACCACTGCAAGAGATCAGATTTTTTTAATGAACTAGCATCCATTCGGAGTAAATGGCAGGGACAATGGGTCATAGTTGGTACTTTAACACAATTAAATTCTCAAATGAAAGGAAGGAAACAGCAATAGCACCTCTGTCTCGAAGGCTTTCAATTCCGTTGTGGATAATCTTGAGTTGGTAGAGCTGAGGATGAATCAACGATTATTCATTTGATGAACCGTGAATCTCCTTCAATGTCAATGTTAGACAGATGCCTCGTATCTACGAAATGGATTGAGCACCACCCATTGACTGTGCTCATGCCTCTTCCTAAAACAACCTCCGACCACTTCCCTATCAAATTGAACTTCTATAGCCTCCTCCTCTCAGAAAATCTTTTCTCTTTGAACTTTTTTGAGTCTAGAATTCTGAACTTAAAGATTTGATCGCAGCCTGGTGGAACACTGCATCCAACTGCCCTGATGCATCTACCACTTTGGTTATGAAATTAGGATACTTAAGAAGGAGGCTCAAGGTATGAAACAGAGCAACCAATGGAAACATTCTGAGAAAAAAAACTCAAATAAAAGAGCAAATTCTTGCCCTCGATGCTCAAGAAGAGAGTAGAAACATATCCCCTATAGAACATAGTAGAAGGAAAGCACTTAAGCATAGAACTGTTCACTCGATTTTAACCGGTCCGATCTGATCCGAACTGATCCAATCTGAAAATTGAATAATAGAAAAATAAAATCGGAAACCGACCCAAATAAGAGAGGCACTGAATCGAAATTGAACCGAGAATTTCAGTACGGTTCGGTTCGATGATTCAATTTTTTTATAATTTTTTTATTTTAATTATCTATTTTTGATACAATATATTCAAATAATTATTATGGATTCATTGTTAGTTTGTTACATTATATTTAATTAAATTCAGGATCTGTTGAATTTATTAATTGATAATTTTTTATATTAAAAATCAATAATTGATAAGTAATAATACATTAATAATTGATAAATGATAAATTGATAATAAATATAATATAATATATCAAAAATTATACCATCTATAATACAAACAAGCAATCAAGCATCACAACAAATTATAATAATATATCAAATCTAAATATCCAATCATCCATCCATATAACTAACAAGTTTTAACATAGTAAACAATATAAATTAAATTATAACTTCAGTTTTTGGTTCGATTTTTGAATTTTTTGATTTTTAACCAAATCAAATTAAAATTAAAATTTTTGAAATAAAAATTGAAACCAATAAAACTATATTCAGTTTGATTTCGGTTCGATTTTTTAGTTTGGTTCAGATCGATTTTGGTCGAAAATGAAATTATGAACAACCCTACTTAAGGATTAGTTGGAAGGTATTCTGCAAGCAGAAGAAACTCTATGAAAGCAAAGATCACACGTTGCTTGGCTATTGTAAGGAGATCACAACACGAAGTTTTTTCATGCCTATGCTAGTGGATGAAGGAGGAAAAATCTCATTACAAGCATCGACCGCGGAGGATCTACAACTACCGAGCCAAGAAAATTGAAGACACCTTCCTAAGGTACCACTCTGAATTGCTTGGTAAAGCCTCTTCAACGACATCCATGGTAGACCGAAAATCTCTCTATACAACATAGATGCCACAACCATAGGTGCTGGAAAACCCATCTACAGAAGAGAAAGTAATCCGAGCAATCTCTAGTCTATCTAAGGGCAAGGCACCAGGCCTTGATGGGTTTCCAATAATTTTATCAGATCTATTAAAAATTATCAAGGTTGACATCATTAACTGTTAGGAAATGTATCCTAAAGTCAATCATTTAGATGATTGTACTCTTTATAATCTGTATATGAATTATGAATTAATAAAATTATTTGATATTTTTCATCACAAATTGTACATCTTTCTTATTAGAACCCTTGTGTTGTGATGATGTCCTTAGAACTATATGACAATTAATAAAGAAAGATTTATTGAATAATTCTAAAACTATGTCATAACTAAATGACATATCATTAAAGGATGATGACGTTTATCAAGTATAGATCATTGTGCGCTATATAGATTGGTTGTCCTCGTAACCAAACAATGTGAAGATACTGGTATAGCATACAGGTGAGATATAGGCATCACTAACAAGTGACTCATGTGCGGAGTGCTCTACTATCAAGAACAGCTCACGAAGGGTATGGACATAAGTGTCCCTCAGACTTGAGATCACCACGGTAGTATGCAAGAAACTTACTGTGCTTTAATGTCGGATTATCTGTATTTCTAATACAGTGATGGAAAGCTACTGGGTACAGTTAAGTACTGTCACGCCCCGAA
>KE504899.1:109200-120793 GCA_000441515.1 Elaeis oleifera
GTTTGTAATCAAATTTTTATGTTAGACATTAAATCTAATTTAAACCTATTAATTAAAATTTTTTTAATCTACTTTTCACCAGATTTCAAGAATCAAATCAATGGTTAATGATGATTTGTGATAAATCTGTTATAACATAATTTTTCTTATTACAGATTTTTGTTTGGATAACAATCTGTTTATAATTTATTTAAATAAGTTTTTAATAGAATTTTTTATGAAGTAATTCAAGTTATAAATTAGACTTAATCAAGATCTGAATTGAATCTATTTTGACAGATTTTCAGATCTGATTTTAAACAAAATTTTGCACAATATGAAAACAGATCTAATCAAAATTTTATTTCTATGCATTCATATGTGTATCTGATCATTTTTCTATATGATTTTAGATCTGAATTGAATATTTTATATGCTGTATAAATTTAGTTCAGATATGAAATAATATATATGATACATTGATCTAATTAGATTAGATGTAAAATATGTATGATATGATCATGTTCATATTAGTGCATGCCTAAATTTTATAAATTATATGTACAGATGCAATTGATTTTAAAATTAGATTTCTAATCTTAGTAGTCTAGTATTCAGATTAAGATGATCATCAGGACATCCAGTCATAAAAGTACATAAGAGCAAGTAGGGTTTAAAGACCCTCTCTTTTCATTCGATGGAGTTTTTTTATGGTATATAGGAGTACCATGTGATTATATCTCATGAAAAAAATAACAAAAAAATTTAAATTATTTGATCATGAATATATTTAGATTAGTTCTAAAGTGATTTATAATTCATTGTAATTTTAATGAAGTAAATTCAAATATGAAAATTGGTTTTAAGATCTAAATTATATGTTGCATATAATGTAATATGTAGTGATCTAAAAGTTTCTATGATATATATGATATACAAATAAATTTAGATCAAATTGATATATATTTAATTATTAAATATAGATCTAAAAATTAAATTTTAAGATATCAAAATTGCATGATATATGATGTATGCTTCACTTGAAACACTAGTAAAATAGTTTTATAAATTGAAACACATGTTTCACATACTTAATTTAGAATTAAATTTAAAAGATTTAAATTTGAGAATTGAAGATCCTAAGACACCACATAAACTGTTGGGGCAATGGGTTAGCTTGAATCAGATCATCTAATTGGATCCAAGATTAGAAATAAATATAGACTAATTAGAGAAATTAATTAAATCTAATCAAAAGTTGAGTTAGATTAGATTAAATTTTTTTAAAATCAATCTCAATAGTTGTAGTTTGATCATATCCATATTTTTGATCATACCATATGGACTTGATTGTGGCTCAGTAGTTTAGCCCAAGTCCTTCGTTGGTCGAATCAAACTAATCAATCAATTGGTATCTAAGATAAGCATGGCAATTTTATCAGTGGTTTTTAATTGGCTGTCTGCTTATCTGGTCATTTCGATGGTGTCTAAGACAAGTCAAGGTAAACCCTCCCATCAATCTTCCTTATCTGGTCAGTTCGGTAGATTATATTTTGATTAGATCACTGATTGATTTGAGTTGACCCATGCCAGTAAGATAAATCAGTGTGATTGATTTAAATATCTCTAGATCAGCTCATCTCTAGTCATCTTCGTGACTTGATGAAGTCAGTGGGAAGATTTACGACTTGCTTGTTGTTCTCTTCTTTATTCTTAAATCATTAAATCAAATCAATATGACTGATTTAGGTGTCATTAGACCAGCTTGTCATTAGTCCTCTTCATGACTTGGTGAAGTCAGTGAAAAAATTTATGACTTGCCAGTCAATTTCTTTTCTATCTTCTAAAATTATATAACTAAATCTTCTAAATTATTAAATCCTTAAAATGAAATAGTTATGGAGATAACTAGATCATAGCCTCCATTAAGTTGGATGATAATAGACCCATTAGCTTGATAATCATTAGAGGCGCAAATGTCTGGTGCTTATCTACTATTAAAATTATCATTCACAATATGATGACTCAGATGTGACTCTTTGATGGATGGTTAGGTTGGCCAAGCAAACTTGAGCCTAATCATTCATTAGTTTAATATGCTGAATATGGTCATATTAATGGTTGGATATAATCGAGACTTTCAGTGGAGGCTAAAGTCTATTGAAAAAAATCTGAGGCAAAATCATTACTAAAAATTATTTGGAGAAATAATTGGTTAAGAACCCATCCATATATGCACATGGGTTGGCCAAGCAAATCCGGACTTGTATGTAGTCTGCATGAATTCTAGTACCTACTAAAGAATTAAGGTAATTTCTCGAATTGGAGGTAGAGATTATCAATTCGTATAAAATAGTGAGAGAATCTTTAGACTAAAGTCTAAGTCTTTAAACTTAATTAATTCATATACTAATATGTCTTAATATTTTCTTTAGTTATGGCTAGTCGTTTGTCGCTCTACTCACTGTTGACAGTGACAAGCTTATGAGATCCAATTTCGACAGTTGGTATCGAAATTAAAATTATTTAGAGCACGAGAGGATGCTATATGTGATTACGGATCCAACACTTAAAGTACCAACTCCCAATGCATGTGCAATAGTTAGAGACACTTATCAGAAATGGCTCAATGATTGTACGATGGTATGTTGCATAATGAGAGCTACTATGAATGATGAATTAATTATAAATTCGAAGAAGCTCAGCTAGAGAAAATACTTCAAATATTGAACAAATCCTTTGGCACCCCTGAGGATGCATCCTCAATGGAGCGTCAATCCTCTAAGAGAGGAAGAAAATGCAAGGTGCAAAAAAATCATGCTGGAACTAAGCAGTCTAAGGTTGACCCGAACAGGCCTAGGAAGAGAAATAAGCAAATGATTGCTGATCAAGGTGCTTATATGATAATAATTTGTAATTTTTTGTCTATGATATTACTATCTAGGTAGTGGATACTAGAAGTCCAATTCATATCTACAATTCATTGTAAGGATTCAAGTTAGTAGAATATTTGAGAATAGCAAATGATTCCTGAATGTTGGAGATAGAAGGACTGTTCCAATTCTAACTATAGGAAAGGTTCAACTTGTTCTCAATTCAAATGTTATTATGTTAAATGATTGTCATTATTGTCTATCTTTCTTATGAATATTATTTCTATAGGCCTTTTAGCAAAGGATGGATTACTTTTTCAATAAAAAAAATTATGATATCATTATGAATGGTATTACAGTGGATAATTAAAAATTATATTTATATTTTATCATAATTTGTTAGTGTAATGTATCCACTGAACAAATGTCCTAGAGTAGATAACGTCACAGATGTTCTATCTTTGGTATTATAGGATCGGTCATATAAATAAGAATAGGATAAACATATTAAATAAAAAAAAATCTTCAAAGTTAATGATTGTAAATCATTACCGACTTATAAATCTTGTCTTCTTGGAAAGATGACCAAGCCATCTTTTACTGAAAAAGATGAATAAGCTAGTAATGTTCTAAATCTAGTACATACTGATGTATGTGGACTCATGAATACGAGCACCAGAGGAGGGTATTACTATTACTACTTCATTACATTTACTGACGATCTATTGAGGTATGGGTATGTCTACCTTATGAAATATAAGTTTGAATCATTAGAAATGTTCAAACAATTCCATAATGAGGTAGAAAATAAAGTGAAAAAAGTATTAAAACTCTTTAGTCAGATCGTGGAGGTGAATACCTTTCCAATAAATTTTTGACATATCTAAAAGAAAATGAGACTCTCTCTTAATGGACCCATCTTGGGATACTACAACATAATAGGGTGTCTGAGAGGAAGAATCGAACTTTGTTAGATATGGTTCGGTCCATAATGAGATTTGCAAATCTGTCAGCCTTTTTTTGGGGTTATGCTCTTGAGACTGCTTGTCATGTTCTGAATAGGGTTCGAAGCAAATCAGTCGCAAAAACACCATATAAGATATGGACTGGACATAGGCTGATACTTTTTTACTTAGGGTTTGGGGCTATCTGGCTTATATCCAGCATTTGCAGACTGATAAGTTTGGACTTCAGTCTGACAAATATTATTTGTTGGATATCTAAAAAAACTAAGGGATATTACTTCTATCTTGCTGAAGAATAAAAGATATTCATCAGCAATAAGATATTCTTTTAGAAAAGGAGTTTCTTAGTGAAGGAACTAACGTCACTAAAGTTGAACTTGATTAAGTTTGATCGGTAGAAAAGCTGACTCAAACAACAATACCTATGAAACTAGATTTGATTAGATCAAATCCGAAGCTCGTTGTAGAGGCACTATTGAAGAGATCCAGTAAAGTACCATGTCAACTGGATAGATACTATGATTTTTGATCTAGAATGGTGATCTTGTTGAACTCGATGAGAACAATAAGGATCCGATCACTTACATACATACCATGCAGAGGTCTAATTCTGATAAATAGCTTGAACCATGAAGTCCGAAATAGAGTCCATGAAGATCAATGATGTATGGACACTCATTGATCCATCTGAAGGGGTAAAATCTATAGGATGTAAGTAAATTTTCAAAAGAAAAGAGGCACAGATGGAAAGGTGGAGATCTGTAAAGTCCATCTTATTGCCAAGAGATATCATCAGCATTATAGTATTGACTATGACAAGATATTTTCTCCTGTGGCAATACTCAAGTCCATTCGAATCATACTTACGATAGCGGCACACTTTGATTATGAAGTTTGATAAAAAGATGTCAAAACTGCTTTCCTAAATGGAGAGCTGGAAGAAGATGTGTACAATCTGAAAGATTCACATCCACAGATAAATCAAAGGTATGCAGGTTTTAGAGATCCATTTATGGATTGAAGTAAATATCTCGAAAATGAAACATGCATTTTGATAAAGTGATCAGAACATATGGCTTCATTAAAAATGAAGAAGAATCTTGCATATACAAATGAGCCAATGAGTCAGTAGTTGTATTTCTTATTTTGTATGTGGACGATATTCTCTTAATCGAAAATGATATCCTTGCATTATAAGGAATAAAAGTCTGGCTGTCTTCACAATTCTCCATAAAAAATTTGAGAGAAGCATCTTACATCCTATGGATGAAGATCTATAGAGATAAATCTAATGACTGCTTGAATTGTCCCAATCTATGTACATCGATATCATGCTGAAACGATTCAGTATGAAAAATTTTAAGAAAGACTATCTTCTGATAGGTCATGAAATTACTCTCTCTAAGAAGGATTATCCGATAATCTCACAAGAGAGAGCGTATGAGTAGAATCTCATATATTTCGGTAGTGAGATCTATCATATATACTATGACATGTATAAGGTCGGATATGGTATACTCACTAGGGGCAGTAAGTAGGTACCAATCTGTCCGGATGAGAACCATTGGAAGGTTGTAAAATAATCCTTAAGTATTTGAGAAATGCTAAGGACCAATGGCTTATTTATGGAGATACTAACTTGAAACTTGTGGGATATACTGATTTTAATTTTAGTCATACTATGATGACAGTAAAAGTATGTCCGGATATATGTTTACCTTAAATGGAGAAGTGATTTGCTGAAAAAATTTCAAGCAGCACACCATAGCCGATTCAGTATGTAAGACGGAGTACACTGCGGCATCTGATGCTATCAAGGAAGCGATCTGATTGTGAAAGTTCATCAGTGAGCTTAGAGTGGCACCCTTCGTTGATGGTTCTGTTCTACTATACTACGACAGCACTGAAGCCATAGCTCAAGCTAAAGAATCGAAGTCTCACCAGAAAATTAAATATTTCTATGTCGCTATCACCTTGTCTGCAAGATTGTAGATCGAGGTGATGTCGAGCTTCAGAAGATCGATGGAAAGAAGAACTTGGCCGACCCATTTACTAAAATTCTCAAAATCAAGGAGTTCGACGAACACAAATGAAAGATGAATATTAGATACTATACCGATTGACTTTAGTCTAAGTGAGAGTTGTTAAGAAACGTGTCCTAAAGCCAATTGTTTGGACTCGAATAGTTCTTAAACTATGTCCGCGACCAAATGATACGCCATTAAAGAATGATAACATTTATCAAGTATTGATCGTTGTATGCCATATAGGTTGGTTGTCCTCATAACTAAGGAGTGTGGAGATACTGGTATGGCATATAGGTGAGACGTAGGAATATATCGTCATGGAATAAGTGACTCACCTACGGAGCACTCTGCTGTCAAGGACAGTTCGCGAAGGGTATGGGCATAAGTATTCCTCAGATCTTAGATCATCACGATGGCTTGTAACTTATTGTACTTTAGTGCCAGACTATCTGCATTTCTAATATAGTGATGGAAGGCTACTGGATACAGTCAAGTACTTGCGAAGTCTATGTGTGGATCGAGATGGGATTGATCCCTCCAAATTATAGGAGATAATGCATCACTATATTTCAATTGAATAAAATCTCGACTGAGGTAATCTATGTGATGGGTTTGAAAGGTTGAAATACAATGTGGATGACTCATTCAGGATTGACAGTTAAATCCTAGATCGTTCTGAGCATTCAGGATCAAAGAGATGAATTATGCGATAACCATATTTTATGATTCTTGAATGTTGTCTTACAAATATTTGACCTATCCGGACATCGAAAACTATTACTAGATCATAATTTTGATTAATATAAGAAATAGTTTCCATACTATCGGCTTAGCATTCGAATGGAGTCACACGCAAAGTCAGACAAAGTAGAAAAGAATTGACCTAATGTCTATGTATTCAATTTGAAAGTATGAGATTTAATTGAATAAATAGATTAGCTTAATTAAGAATTAAGTTAGAGATCATACGAAATTAAACAGTTGACTATGTCTAGCTAGAATGGGCATGAGGTGCAAGTTTAATTTCGTGGATGATAATGATCTGATTAGTGATCCAAAGAATTTATGAAAGATTGAATTTATATTCTAATTAATTTTAGATTAGATCTAATTTAATTAAGATTTAATTGGATTAAAAATCTAAGTTAGCTTTGGATCAAAATTCTAATTAGATTAAGATTGATAGGCTCTTCAAGTTTGGTTCGAATCATATTCGCATCGGATTTGAATCAGATCAAATTTGAGCTAGATTGATTTAAAACCAAAGAGTCCCAAAACTCTGGGACTCTCTCTCGTAAAGTGGCCAACTAAGAGAGGAGGGAGCGGTGATTATATCCGCCCCACTATGTGCATGTGTGAAGGGTTCACATGTGAAGAAAAGAGGCACCCTTTCTCTCCTCCATTTTCTAGTTGGTTAAGGTTTGGATTAGTTCAAATATGATTTCAATTAAGAGTCCTAAATTAGTTAGGTCTTAATCAGATTGGGTGTCTCATCTATTTAAGGGAGGGACCACTAACCACCAGTTGGGATGGATTTTTTTTGTACGACAAAAGAACAAACCACCGGTGAGGAAGAAAATATTTATGTGACAAATAAGAGGAGAGAAGGTAGTTATTCTTGGCATGGTACCTTGGCATGAAGGCTCCAGTCCAAGATCCCTTCCAACCATGAGATAGGATCTCATCTCTCCCCTCCATCCCTTCTAAAGGATTGGCACAAAGAAGATCATCCCACTTTCCTGTGAAGCCTGACATGCGTGCAAATTAGAAGGTCTGTGCGTTCAGACCTCATGAGGCATCAGATTCAAGAAATCCTTTGGAGATTTTGATCTTTATTTCGCTGCACATCAGGTTAAGATAAATTAATAGAATAAAAAAAATTTAGATGCACCTTGACGATCCGACTCTGATCAAATTTTTCCTTCAACTTCTTCAACCAGCTCTATGCTTGCCAAACTGATATTTCCAGACTGAATTATACCTTCATCTCACTCATTCCCAAAAATAAGAATGCAAAACTGTTGGTGACTTTCACCCAATTAGCCTGATGAATGGAATCCTCAAAATTCTATCCTAATGAATGGAATCCTCAAAATTCTATCCAAAGTGTTGAGCATCCGTTTATCTAAATTCATTGGTGACATCATTCCAGATGATCAGGCAGCATTCATACAAGGATGCCAAATAAGTGATAGTTTCCTAACAGCAGTAGAGATCCTTTCTTATAATCAAAAGAAAAAAAAATCTAGGTATTCTTCTAAAATTGGACATCGAAAAAGCTTTTGATCGTGTTAACTGGACATTCTTACTAGAAATATTAAAGGCAAGAGGATTCAGGGACAAATGGTGCAAGTGGGTGGACTGCATTCTCACAACAAATAAGGTTGCTCTTATCCTTAATGGAAACCCATCGAAATGGATCAAAACGAAACAGGGCTTAAAGCAAGGGGATCCATTATCTCCCATCCTTTTCATCCTGGTAACTGACGTTTTGAACCAGATTCTTAAGCTATCAGCTAAAATGGTCTAATAGCTGGTATGGGTTCTTTATCCACCACTGGTAAAATCATGTGCTTGCAGTATGCTGACGATACTATCCTATTTTCTGATGCAAATCTTTAGCACATTCAACACCTCAAATTTATGCTTTATGCCTTCGAAATTCTATTTGGGTTGAAGATAAACATTGATAAGAGTGCACTCTATATAATTAACTTATCACAAACCCAAGCCAAAAGATTTGCAGCAATGTTGGGATGCAAGCCTGAAGATTTTCCTGCCACATATCTTAGCTTTCCTCTGTTAACTGGCCACATGAAAGCAGCTGACTGAAACTTCTTAATACAGATGGTAGACAAGAAATTGGCTTCTTGGAAAGGTAAGTTATTATTAATGGAAGGACGGCTGTCATTGATTAATTCAGTGTTGACATCATTGCCTTCATATTGGATGTCAGGTTATCTTCTTCCCACAACAGTAATCAACACAATCAATAAAAAAGAAGAAATTTTTATGGAGAGCGCATAAGCAATGCAATGGAGGACATTGCTTACTAAGATGGGAAAATGTTTGCAAGCCAAAGAAGCTTGGAGGTCTTGGTGTTTTCAATCTCAGACTTTTCAACAAATGCCTACTCCTTAAAAGATGGTGGAGATATATGAATGAACCTACAAAAACATGGAGAATGTTAATTCAAAATGCATACTATGACGACATGAATGCTCTTATAGTGCCAATATCATGATCTCTGAAGGCATCTCAGTCTTAGAAAAATATCATAAAGGTCTGCCCACTATTCAATGCCTACATTGAAAGCAAATTGAGAGATGGAAAACAAACTCTCTTTTGGATTGACCGTTGGTTTGAAGAAAATTGTATGCAAGACCTATTCCCAAACCTTTTTAGAATTATGCTTTCACCGAATATTATAGTTCATGAATTTCTTCATACTGCAAATAGACAACACAACTTCTGCGAACCTCTTAACTCTGCTGTTGGATTAGAATTCAACCACTTGCAGTTCTTTTATGGTCTATTCACCTTTCTTCTGACACGACACCGTGCATTGGAGATGGACAGCCAATGGAATCTTCTCAGTCAGCAATGCATACAAGTTTTTATTCATTGCGGGATGATCTCTTGGTTCCCCATGACTATTTGGTCTCTGCCTATCCCTACCAAAGTAAAAATCTTCATGTGGCTAATCTTTCACAACAAAGTTCTCACACCTAATAGTCTACGTAAGCGAAAATTTCCGACGCCTGCTCACTGTCCTCTGTGCTGTTCTATGGATGAAAGCATCAACCATTTATTCCTGGAATGCCGGTTTTCCTCTTAGGTTTGGAATGGGATCATGCAGCGTCTCTCACTTCCTCCTCTACCACTTACTGTTCTAGGTTTGCTGAGTGATTGGATGACTAACTTAAAAACATAAAATGCTAAACAGGCAATGTATAACGTAATTTCAGCAATCCTATAGTACTTATGGAAAGAACGAAATAGAAAGATTTTTAACTTTGAGGCATACTCCTATGGAAAGACAATTGAGACAGGAGTAGCAGTTTTAAAAGATTGGCTTCAAGCTGCGAAATGGGGAATCAAAAGCTGACTACATCTCTGTTTATTTCACGGAGAGGCCTGCTAACAAAGTAAAACAGTGCTCTTTTGTAGCCCCACACATGAAGATTGAATTTCAAGTTTTTATGGTCACACAGAAGAAGAGCTGCAACCAAATCACTTATACGTTATCAAAAACATGTAATTCGTGACTTGAAAGCTTGAAAACTTGCAACCCTCAACCACTTTCGTAGCTGTTTTCAGAATCTATTTTTAGGTTTCAGAACTATTAACTTGTAATTGAAACTACTACATCTACCATCTTCGAATCTAGCTTCCTCAGCTTGATTCGTTATTCTGTAATATTCATTATGCTTAATTAAATTCTGGCGGGTTCCACCTCCTATTCAATCAAAAAAACTATGGGCATGCTAGCTGTCGAGAGAAAGAAGAAATGAAGAGGGGAAGGCTAACAGGCCAATAGCGGCTCGACTATAGTGGGAAAGGAGGATTAACTTAAAGATTTAGATAAATTATATTCGTAGTTCCTAAACTAAGTCGGATTTTTTAAATGGTCTCTAAAATATAAAATCCTAAACTTAAATCCCCCAACTATTTGAACCCCTTTAATGTTGCCCCCGAGGTAGATTCTGACCATTTTCTCTCACCGAAAATCTGATGTAACAAAATTCGATACAAACATAATAAAAATAATATTTTATTTTATTTTAATTTTTTCATTCTTCTTCTTTTCTCTGCCCTGGCCCCCCCCCCACCGGCTTGCCACCCACGCACCCACCCACCGGCCCACCCCTTCGACCCCCCTCTCCAGTGCTCGAGGCTTCTGCCCCACCCCAGCGCACCCTCGCTAGCTCCGACGCCAGTGGGTTGTATGCTGACACCCCCCCAACCCACCACGCCCCGCCCTAACTCTAGATCGGCCACCCTTTGCCCTCCACCATCGCCCCCCTTTCTCCTCCCTCGCCTCCCGTCGAGCCCCCTTTCCACCACCGCCAACATCTCTGATCGACAGAGACCCCCCGGCCCTCGCCCCTTGACTGCATGCCTCCTTTTCCTGCCCCGTGCTGCCCATCCCTGCTCTCCTCGATATCACCTCCCATCGATCTGCACTATCGCCCTCCTCCCCATCGTCACCGACGTCGATCTTCTTCTCCGACCTCTCTGAGGTGCTTTCCTTCCATAGATCTTTGAAAATGAAAAAGAAATGAAAAAAAAAAATAATCCAACACAAAACCCCAGCAATCGTCTAAGCTTCCCTGTTCCATCGCTCCAAGCCTCCCACCCTGTTTAGCCAATGGGGGAGGGGCGCAGAACCCACCGACAGTGATAGAGGGTGGAGTGGGGCGGCAGGGTGCACCGAGAAGTGGAACCGTGGGGGCACACGGAGGCAGGGTGGGCGGGCGGGGCGGGCCGGGGGGGCACCAGTGCACAACCCATCGATGTCGGGTGGGCGGGAGTGCAGTCGGAGGGGCTGCGATGAGGCAGGCATCGGGGCAGGTGGGGGGTGCGCCGGGGCAGGTGGGGGTGCGGTGGGTTGCAGCCAAAGGGATCGATCAGGAGGAAGGAGAAGACTCCTTACAGGAGTCTTCTTCATTTTTTTGGATGCTTTGCGATTCGTGCAATGACAAAGAAAAAGAATGAAAAATAATAATAATAATAAAATATTATTTTT
>KE504899.1:124216-156643 GCA_000441515.1 Elaeis oleifera
GCACACACTAACCTCTCTTTTATGGTCGCCTTCTAGGGCATCTATCTATTTTGAGAAACACTAAAGTTGCATTTTAGTTTGGTGGCATGGGAGTTAGAAACTAATATCAATTTTCCATTCTAGTCGATTATTATATTAATTTAGAAATTCATTTAGATACAAGAATGTTAGATATAGTAGTTATCGAAAAACTTTAACAAATGATAAAACCATAGTCCAAGATAGCATCATATTCCTTAATATTAGATATGTACGTCGATGTTAGTCAATAAAAGAGACCCCATACATATTATATTTTCAATATAAGTTATATAATATAATGATGCATTAAAATGATATATTATATACTATATCAGTTAATATAGTATTATATAAAATTATATAAATATTAATATTATATAATGCTAATATTATAAATATAAAATAATTATCATGATAATATACCCTATATCATATAAAGAATAATGTGTCATATGATTTAATATAATTTTATACAAATTAAAAGATAATAGGCATATTACATCATATAACACTATGTTATGTTATATTATAATAAGGGAAAATATAGTAGTTAGATAATAATATATTATTAAATACTGCATTAGTAAACACGTCATGGTAGTTCTAACATAATTCTTTATTCTGATATCTTGATGTGCTTATAATATGTAATTATTCTATTAGTAACATAAAACACTTTGTTGTTATAATATATTCAAAGAAATTATAATATATTACATTATTCTTTTGACAATTATGATATCATATATTTCAAATATATATTACATTATACGTCATATATCAGAGTGTAATTATGTGCATTCTTTTGTAAATATAAAATATTAGAAGAATAATATATGGGACACTAATTATTTGTAATGGAGCACATAATATAACTTTATATTTTAAGATTATAGTATATATTAAACATGTAGATATATAGTTATTAGCATACTAGAAATCATAATATATTATTTAATAATTATCTTTGTTGCCACAAGGCTCTGAACCGAGGAGGAGTAGCTATGGCCAGCATGTGTCCGAGATGAAGCTCAATGGTCAGCGGAGATCTGAGGATGTTTTGAATGCTCTCATATCCTATAATAAAAGTCTGGTCACTTGAGATTCTCTGATAGAAGATTCTTCAATGCTTAAGTTGATTAGAGTTTTGAAAACAGTGAGAGAGAATTAGTAAGAGAGTGCTTTTCTGGTTCGAAAAAAATTTCACATAATATAACTTTATATTTTAAGATTATAGTATATATTAAACATGTAGATATATAATTATTAGCATACTAGTAATCATAATATATTATTTAATAATTATCTTTGTTGCCACAAGGCTCTGAACTGAGGAGGAGTAGCTAGGGCCAGCGTGTGTCCGAGATGAAGCTCAATGGTCAGCGATGATTTGAGGATGTTCTGGATGCTCTCATATCCTGTAATAAAAGTTTGATCATCGAAGATTCTCCGATAAAGGATCCTTCAATGCTTAAGTTGATTAGAGTTTTGAAAACAGTGAGAGAGAATTAGTAAAAGAGTGCTTTTCTGGTTTGAAAAAAATTTCTGGAGGCTTCTCTATGTATCTCTTTTATAGAGGGAGAAGAAATACATTATCTTAATAATCAGTAACCGCTATAAAGAATCATTATCCATGATGTCATCATGGGTAGTGTGTGATTAGTGGCATTAATTCGCATACCATGTTTCATCATAACCATCAGAAGTTTTATCGTAATCGTCCGAAATTTAAGGGAAATGGCACTAACCACGTTTTCCATCTAACGGTTTGACTCCTATATCGGTTTCATAAGTCGTCGACTAGAGTCCAACCAGAGTTTAAGAAAAATGGCACTTGCTCATGTTTCCATCTAACGGTTTGACTTCTACGTCAATTGCATAAGTCGCCGGCTAGAATCAGACCATGAGATCAGTATTAATCTGATGACATCCTCGCATGATAGCCAAGGACGATGTCTAAAGATAATGATCGAGGATAAAGACCGAGATGGTATGACTCCATAATAATTTTAAAGTATTTTTCTAAACTGAAGTAGGCTACAAAGTTCGCTACATTGATCCAAAATTATTTAGAGAATTTTAAAGATAGGAATCAAAATTAGACAATTCTAATGGTTCCCATGAATGGATATTATAGGAATCGAAAAACTAATCCCGATTTTCATTCTTTACAACCAAAAAATGATCTAAGACAAATTTCCTATTGATCTCTTGGCTTTCTAAACTTGAATTATTGATGAAAATAAAGCTGAAATATTTTGTAATAGAGTCCAAAAGCATATTAAAATTCTTTGTTACTGTTTGTGTATTATTATTTCTTAGAGGTATTCTTTCAGATGGTTTTGTTGTTTATAATGAATATATTGCACTGTTCAATGCCTGTCCTTATTTTTAGAAAAGAAAAAATACAAAAAAATCAGCAACAGCCAAGATGGTAATGTATAACTCATCCTCATTAGTTGAGGAGTATAGCAACCGATCACCTACAGATCATTGCTTTGTTAGGTATACAGGCAGATAGGCGGTATCAATGATCTGGCAGGTAATCTTTAGCATTTTCTTATTTGCATAGCATGGCTGCCTTTGTTACTGAAGCTCGAGCTCCTACAGGTATCAGCTTGAAGCTTGAGCTTAACGGTGAAGCATAATTCACATCTCTCAAGACTTTTCATTGACCATTTTTGCCGGGCATTACCGAACAAAGGAATACGGAATATTGATTAAATTTTCTTTCTTGGACCTTTTCTTTCTGCACCAAATGAGGGCCTTCAGCGTTAGCACATTGCTCACGTCTAACTAGCTTTTAAACTTTAATACTCGCTAGCACTTAATAAAACCATCGCCTTTGATAGGTGCGTAAAAAGAGATTTTCTTTGGACGGGATTTGATGTTAACACACTTGGAAGAAAAGAAACACAAGCATGAAGCACAAAACCTGAAGGCATATTTAGTTGAGAGGCACCAGGCAGCAGGAACTTGGGTTCCACGGGACTGGTTTGGCGAAACTGGAAAGGTGACGTCCCCGAACGGTCGCTTGTTGACACAAGCCAGGATGCAGGGACCGGAATTCTAGTTTCTGGAACCGAATTCCTGCACTTATATTAGTCCCTCCTAACCAAACGCTTGCTAGGATTCAAGATTCACAAAGGAATAAGCTCATCAGTTTCACCCATATTAGAAGAAAAAAAAATTTCACAGCTGCAGAGCATCGCTAAGGCAAGGCATTTATTTCTTGTGAAGCTGAAGCTCAGAACATCAATTCCGCGTGCTTGAGAGATGATCAGATAAGGCCAGGCCTGGCATTAACTGAATTCAGTAAAATCACAACCCCAAGCAGCACAACTTCAAAGAGGAAATGTCAGGGTAACTAGCTGCAGTTTGGATCATCCAGACTAAAGTTTGCATCAAGACCGTAGCAACAGCAGCTAATGAGTCTAGGATAGCAGTAGAGATTAGGACTAATATTCTAGGCAATGCTGCAGATGATTGCAACTCCATCAAATATACATATACCATAAAAAGGAGCACGAACCATTCAAAGCTGCGTCAAGCTTCATAATTTATATTTACTCCCATTGAATATCAATTTCCTTCCATCAGCATCACTTTTTTTGCCTCCGTACTTCCACAAACCCTTGTTATCTTTCACGCACCAGGCATACTCGAAATAGAGAAAAGCTCTAGGATCAACATGAATAGAAAAGACCAACAAACGGAAGAAGATTTTGGATGTCTTTGAAATAGCATCTGCTCATTCTTTTCACCTTTTCTACTCCAAGGAAGAACGGAAGAGACTAGTCCCACCCAATGACAGCATCTCGTCATTCTTGCTGCCATCAGCAGGTGTGATCATGTCAACATATCCACAGTGCTATGTCAGTGGCCAATTATGTGGGTAACAACAACCGATATAATCCGTGCAGTAATCCCAAAAAAAATGTACAAAAACAGGAGTAAGACATTGAAGACAGTACGACAGACTAGCTTTAAAACGTCAAACAGCTAGTACCTCAACCACGACTCAGAAATTTTCAGACAGGCGAGTTCAACAGGAACATGAAGAAGTCAACATAACAGTTAGAAACACACTAGGTTAAACATTGCCAAGCCCGAGACAATGCATTAGGATGACAGAGTTGCAGGAGGCAACCTTCATGTTGTCTTCAACAACGACACCTGCAGTGAAAACGACAGCACAACATTCAGGTTGTAAACAAGCATATTATACCCTGATAAACAGCAAAACTCCTCACATGAACTCCGTGCAAATTTTTATGTGAAGAAACAAAAAAGCTAAACAGAATAAAACATCACACCATTTCTATCAGACTTATGAAGGCATTTCATTTATTCATGAATACAAATACAAGTCTTATACTAAATACTTTTTTTCTACAAAAGAAAAAGAGAAAGCAATGAAGTAGAAAAATTGGCAGCACACATTTTGCCTTCTCAACAATTAACACTGCTCATGTACTTAAAATATTTCGAAAAGTTAACATTCTAGGGTGCATTGACTTGTAGTTTCAAAGGCACAAAATGTTGTTTGGATATATTAGAGACAACTCAAATTTTGATTAATAAATCCTTCCATTTATTACATAGAACATGTGGAAGATATTAGGAGCCCCATTGATTGATAGTTTTACAAAGGCTTCTACTATATTCTCATATCAGCTTTGCTCCACCAGAGTTATGACATATATAAAGCATGTAGTTGCCTTAAAACAAACTGAACTCGTGATAGATGTCGAAATTGGTATAATACTTAGCATACTAAAGGGTATTGGCTATTACCCAACTATAGTCCCAAAATACGGTGTCTTGGGATGGGTTGACTTGGGGGGGGGACAAACCAAATCACTCTCTCTCTCTCCTCCCCCTCTTCTTCGTCTTCTTCTTCTTTTTGCACAATGTGGCTGTTCTAGGATCGAGCCCATGTCATTGCATTTGTTAGCAAGCTTTTTACTAAGGTTTGCAATACTGATTTTGGTACCCATAGCGATACCATGTTGGTACAGTGTCAATATAGGTCGGAGCCATACTAATGCTTGATACATCCCTATAGCAAGTATTGGTTGGCATCAGTATGGTGCTTAGGGCAATGCACAGGCATGGAGAACCTTACCTTTTACCACTGCACCAAGCAATGGCACCTAATTCAATAGATCATAAAACCTCTAAAATATCAAATGGTTACCATGTGTGATCCACGAAAACGAATCCCACCTCAAAATAACATACATCATAAGCAATATTGGATAAATATAAATAAAGAAATCTTTTCCATTCCATATCAGACACAACCATTTTCTTTATTTTCCCTCTCCACAAGTAAGCTATACGCTTTTGCTATTTCAAAAGCAAGCACTGGAGATTATATAAAAGATTCTGCAGTTGAACCCATTGCTTGGGCAAATGAGAATAATAACCTTTTCCTTGTAAGCTTCTTGGACATTATCTTGCTTATAATCCACCAATAGTTTCCTAGCACTCACACTTTGTAAGTGAACATTCGTCTAATAAAATGCAAAGCCTCAACATAATAAAAAGAAAGAACTTGGCCAATTAGCAGCATCAATCATTTTAGGAAAGTGAAGCATGAAGCATCAAATTGAGCACTAGAGGTGAAAAGATTTTGCTAATGCAGATTATCAATCAGTATACATTTTGTATCATCATTTTCCTGATTTTGGATCATGTACCTGAATTTAGCCATAATGTTGCTTGTGTTTAACCATTAAATAACAAATCATAAGACATTATAATTATAGAATAGGCAAAGATGGAAAAGTTTCACACTAATTGATAAATAATGCATTAAGATAAAAGGCAAGTTATTGGCCAAGTTCACGATACAGACATCATAGACACAGATCCGGAGGAGCCCATATGAAAATCAGTTTGGTTCAAGGATAAAACATATCTTCCGTGAAACTTAAATAGTTTTGTAAGTTAAGCTTACACATATGCTGCAACTGAAAGACAGATTAACAAATTTCACCTTCTAGCATTTCTACTTGCAGTCATAAAAGATCCATCAGTAAGAAAATAAGTTCACTTCCTCAACAAGATCATCATGACCAACAAAGAATGTGAGGACCAAAATATAGCTAAATGGACACAAGAGGGTAGAAAGCAAGATAGTAAGAAAAATAGGTAGTGTCATCCTTCGAATTTCACACTTTAATAATGGCTAGTCTCATGTCTCATTAAATATTATCACATGCCATCTTATTCTCAAACCCTAACCTATCTTAAAACTAATCACATAAAAAAGATTTGCAACAATATTTTAGAAATGCAAAATTGAGATAGCGAGGAACCTTAGCTACAGAACAAGGTGAAGGGGCCAAAGTGGTGGGCCTCCTAAAAAATCTGAACACGAGAACAGTTAGGAAGCAGGTTTGCAAACAAATTTCCAAGGAGATTCCAAAGTGGGTATGCACTCCAAAATGGAAGTTTCCTACTGCCACGGGAGGAACACGCTCATTCCGAAACATAATAGAATCTCATGAAATCAAAATAAGGAAGGACATTTTAATTTTCATGGCTATAACTAGGGGTGCAAACAAGCCGAGCAGCTCGCGATCAAGCTTGACTTGGGTATAAGCTCTACTTGGCTCAACTATTATCAAGCTCGAGTAGCAAAGTACTCACTCAAAGGCTCACGAGCCTAGGTGTGCATATATATATTTTTAATAGTATTATATCATATTTATAATATATATACATATTATTAATTTGATATTTTAAAATATAATATTATGTTATATTTATTTTGAATCATATTATTAATTTTGACCAAGGCTTAAATTCGAGCTTGAGTATGCTCGGTTGATATTCGAGTTGTGCCGAGTTGAGCTCGAGCCTCTCACTACTCAGACTCAACTCAGCTTAATTGCACTCCTAACCATAACTTCAACCCATCAATATTATCCAAACTAAAGCCTCTCACAATTCGAGCACCTTTTTCTCTTTTTCTTTATTTTTTTTTGGAAGGAGGTTACAAGGGTTAGTATGGCCCCCATTTGCACCATAATGCTCGATCCCATAATCTCCCATTTTCTATATCCATTTTACATTCCTTTCATTCATTCCACATATTCAAAATTTGTCTTGCACACATGGAACAACATCCTAAAGAATAGAGGGCAGCACCCACTAAGCTATGCCACCTCAATGCCATTCATACATGATAAGAACTATATCAACATAGATACCTTTCATAAGGACACATTCAGATGCAGGAATTACTTATCTGTATTATAAGTTGTTATTAGACAAGAATTCCTCTCAATAAAGGGATGGAGAGGATGAGTCTAGAGTGATTGGTGTGCCATTTGGAATGTACAATCTTGATTTTTCAAGATACTACAACCCACCCAAAATGATGGTTTATCCTGTTCCCAAGAAACTAGGATATATCTTTCCTACTTTCTTCTCTTAACACCTATTTTCAAACTATCAATTCCATTTGCAATAGATTATCCATGGATAGTGCATTCGAGCATCCAAACATCCCTTAAATCTATTCTCATATCTTTCAACCAAATCATCTTTGGTTTTGCCTCCACATGTCTAACCTTCATCATAAAGCCAAACCCAATCTTAACTAGGCCACCTAGAATCTGCATTAAACATCCATATCGATGCAATATAGGTCAAAATTCAGTCAACATTTAGCAATTTACTTTTGTTAGTTTTTCTTTTTTTCATTTAATTTGCTATATTGAATGTCATTAGTCTTTTATATAGTTCTTTTGAGAGAAGGTTAGGGCCGGCCCAACTTCGGGTCGGACTTCGGACTAGGCCTGAAATAGCTTAGGCTGAGCTTGAGCCTAATTATGAGACTCATTTGTCTTTTGGACTGGCCTTGGGTATACCTTTGGCCCGGCTCAGGTTCGAGCCCAAAGTCCAGCCCATTTAGAAGCCTAATTGCGTGCTCAACCCACGGTGAATAACATGCCACGTTACCCCCGTATCCTATGGTGAATAACACACCACGTTACCCCCTATATTTCACCAATTCCCAATTATGCATTATCCACTGTGCATATGCTCCAAGATTTGCTCTGGTAGTCTGCAAACGACCAAGATGAGAATAAGTATTTGGAGGCGGTGCTAAATCAAGATGTCCACTGCTTCAACACTGAGGTCCGCACATCTAACATCGTCTACACAATCAATGCTGATATGAAGAAGCTGCAGGCGCGGTGGCCGAAGGAGAGGGGGTGTGGTGCGGAGAAGCTACGGGTGCCACGGGCAAAAGAGCCACAGGCAGAGGGAGGTAGAGGAGCCACAGACGCTGGGGGCCGGGTGGGAGGAGGGGGACCGAGGGCGGAGGAGCCACAGGCATTAGGGTGGTGGAGAGGGACTGAGGGCGGAGGAGCCGCGAGCAGAGGGAGGTGGTGGAGCCACAGATGGGCGAAGGAACTACAGGTGGTGCCAGGGGCGGGGGAGGCGCGAAGAAGCCATGGGCAGGTGGAAGTGGAGAAGCCGCGAGAGGATTTGCTGAGATTAGCGCTTAGCCTTTTCTCCTTTTTTTTAATTTTTAAGAGAGGGAAGTCGGAAGAGAGCTTGTGGGCTAAACCTAATTGAGCTGGCCCAATCGAGTTTGGTCGGGCTCGGTTCGAGCTCAAGCCTAAGTTTTTAAAACTTCAGGCCTATAAGCCAATCCAAAGCCCAAAAGAAGTTCGGGCTGCGCTCGGGCAAGGGTGTGGCCTAGCCTGGCCCAATCCGGCCATTTCCAACCCTCTTCCCATTGCTTCCAAACAAGCCCTTAATCATCTCCAAACCAAGATTTTAAATCTGATAGGACGAAGGTGTCCCGATTTTTCTATGGAATGAGATGCCCTACTATCCCAACCCCATCTACGTGTCGATCTTGATTATGCATCTAGATAGATTTCCTCCATTTATCTATCTTCTTCTTTCTTTCCTTTATTTGTTGGTTTCTTTTTTTCTTTCTTTCCTTTCTTTCTTTCTTTTTCTTCTACCTTCCTTTCTTTCTGTTCCTTTTTCTCTGTTTGTTATCCCTTCCTTTATTTCTTTTATCCTTTTCTTCTCTCTTTCTTTCTTCTTTCCTCTTTCTTCTTCCTTTTCCTTTCACTTTTCCTTTCTTTTCTTCCTTCCTTTCTTGCTTTCCTCGTGCTTCTTCTCTTCAAGCATGGATGGGTTTCAAATCCCCACCTCGTCCCATTTTCTTATAGGAATGAGATGGGACAGCCCGGATGTCCCCTCATCCTACCAAGACTTAAAACCTTGCTCCATACTATATGCTACTAGTATATGTTCCAAAGTAATAATAGTTAAAGTCTTACCAAAGGCTGATTTAGTGCTTCATCATTTATATATATGTTTATTTTCCTTATTTTTGGGAGGGAGCAAACCAAGGACCACATCCCAATTGCACTACACAATGCCCCTACAAAAGCGTCATGACCAAGAGGACTTAGTAAGAAGATAATAATGGGCTTGGCACTGTATGTTCATTAAATCAGCATGACAAAATTTTAGCAATCACTAGGTAGGAAATTGTAGAACATTCAAAATACAGTACAAAAATGTCAAGTGGAAGTTTCAAAGAGGAAATTCAAATAGTAATAAATACAAAACAAATTTTGAAACAGGTCTTCGGATGATCATTGGTGATAGAGTATCCATTTAAGTTTAACTATCCCAGATCCTTAAGATGATTACAGAAAAATGATGTTTGGTGAATAACACTCATTAATATATGCAAGGCCATGCGTTGTCAAATTGTCATTTGAGCATGTTGGAAACAGAAAAAGTTACTAGGAATGCTGAATAGAATCAGAAGGCACCTTTTGCTACTATAGCTTTATATTGAGATACAAAGCACTATCAAATCCTAATATATATAGCCACATATTCCTTGCAAAGCATTAGTCAACCTTAAAACTAGTACCCAGATACATGTATAGCCCGGATAAGTAAATAAGCATAAACAAATACTGAATCTAGAGTTAAATAGTAAGATCAGATATTTCACAAGTAGGAACACCACCTTGACATGAAATTCTATCTGAGTTATCACACATTTGAGAAATTTGAAATAATTAAATCATATAAAAACAACAAAAGCATGTTGCACTGATTCATACCTGTACAGGCAGCATGTGGCAGATGCACACATCATTTCTGTCACATAGAACATGCTTCCAAAGCAGAAACTCTTTGATGTTGCACATCAAGACCATCAAGCAACTGCTTACGTTGGTAAGAGAGAGAAAAATCATGTGGTAGGACTCCACCTGTGGTCTCTCCGTACTCTTTATCTGGAGCAACATCAGCAGGCTGCTCTATCTGGATAATCTTACCAAACAACTGAAAAGTTTCTCCACCAGTTTTCGTAGTCGGATTGGAAGCCACAGTTTTGAGAAGATCTGTGCCACAGTCCAGGATACTTCCATTGCTCAGTGGGGATGAGCCGTCTGAAACTAATGTACTTCCAACACTCAAATTAGTGGATACATTATTTAACTTCTGTTGCATCTTAGTGCCATGCAGATTATCAGAGAGCATTTTTTGGCCGCTCAAGGGGATGAAATTGAATAAAGTGGGGACATAGAGTGGATCATGCCTGGCTCCCTGCATGCCAGCAGGAAATGTATTGTAATTGATTGATGGGGATAGATTCCCCATGGATGTACTCTTAAAATCTGTTACTGGAAAGAGCATGCTGCCCTCTCCAACATCAGAAAAGTCTTGACTTTGTGGCCCCCTTAGTTTCTTCATAACAGGATATGGAGTGCATAGCTGAGGAGGGGCAGAAACAAGCTCCACCTGCCAGGGATTTACACTTCTGGCATTCTGCAACACCTCTGGTTCATCCCAGGTAACCTAAGAGAAATATCAAGAATAAAGTTAGCAGAATAAGCTTGAAATTTTCAGACAAATTATATCGGCTTTTGAATGTGCCAACGAAAAGTTGAAAGAGAACAAAGAATGAATTTTCTTGGAATGATTTGGCTGAAGTATAACAGATTATTTCCTGACCTGCTTTCACATTTGACATGCAAAACATGTAATCATTTTATTAATATGATGTAATTAACTTTTGAGATGTCCATGTCAACAAACTAATAATGTATTATAGTAAGTTATGATCCTGGCTCTGTCAAACTACTTTCAAGGAGCCACAAATGCTTTGCTACAAAAATAATGGATAAAATCGATTGAGATAGGAAGAAACACCTGAAATGCCAAGATACAAAATTTAAGATAATTGTTTCCTAGCTTCCAATATACCATCATATTCCTGTTTCGGAAACAACAGTAAGACCTCATAGAAGAAAGACTAAAAAGCATCTCAGAATCTATTTGAATCACCATGATGGAACCTCACCACCATGCATTCATAACTAAGAAAAGCTTTACATGTTATAAAAAGGGTTCAGCTTTGAGGAAAAAAAAGAAAGAAAAAGACAGTAGAAACAAAGATCAAATTACTCGACAGTTTACACCGTTGTAGTTCTTTTTATGAATTTGACTGAAAAGAATCATTCAAAATTAGTTATATCTTTGATAAAGTCATCTACTTAAATCATGTTCTGCAGGGGGGAAAACTGAAGTGATTCAGTTTCTATATGACAAAGGCCACAGATGACACATTCTTTATCTCAAGGGCAACCAAGGATTTAGGCCCCATTTGGCAAAGCTTGTGGGGAGCCAAAAAGCACTTTTTAGCTCTCCAAAAGCACTTTGGATGATTATAGTGGTGTTTGGTTAAAAAAATATGAAAGTTGTTTAAGCCTTGTTGGAAAACTGTACTTTCTACAACATGTTAGAAAGCTGTTTTTGCTTTATGAAATTTGACTTTCTGACTACAATACCCATGACAAAATACATAATTACAGTTGCATCCTTTTAAAACATAAGGGACAAAAAGATCTAATCATGCAAAGGAGGAGATTGCCCTCAAAAGATCTCAAAGCCCTAACGCACGAAGAGAACCCATCCCATGATCCACAGCCTTTTGAGGATGCTCCCTTCCTTCTCACAGTCTATGGCCTAGGGTCCCTCCTTCCTGCAGCCTCTTTATTGTTGCTGAACCATGGGCAGCTGATCCTTTTCCAGTCACAATCCTTTGGAATGAACCCTAGATCTCCTTTGGGTCTCTCCTAGCTTCCTCTCATTTCTCCAAGCAAGCCCCTTCCAAAGGTCCGGCCTTTTCTGATTCAAGGTTTCAATCCCGACTCTCTCCATGTTAGGATTCAATCCCCATCTCCATCCAATCTCTTGTTTACAATATTATATTACATTATGTTGCACTATAATAATATAATACTATATAATAATACATTCCTATGTTATATTATGTTATACTATATCATATTCTATTAGTATACAATATTATATTAACTACATTATAATAATATTATATTATATTACATTATAGTAATATTATATTATATTACATTACATTAATATTATATTGTGTAATATATTTATATAATAATACATATTATATTGTATTATATTTTATTGTATAATACTGTGCAATATCCTTTATTGTAATTTTGTCACACCAAAAGCACTCTTTTGGTAAGCAAACATATGTTAGAATTCCACAATACTTTAGAAATATAGTTACCAAATAGCAAACTGCTTCATATAAAAACTCTACTTCGAAAAGCTGCAAAAGCTTTACAACCAACACCTTTGCCAAAAGGCCTTTATTCTTAGAGGGATTCTAGTAATCTAACCAAACAGGTGTTGCACATCCAGTTCGCTGGCAACACTTTTACAGAAACAAAAATCTCGCTGGATGGTGTAATTAATGTTAGTTTTGACTCTTGAAGGGGTACCAATTTAGGACTTCCAATGCCATCCTTCCTACTACCAAAGAAGACCAAATTGCCAAAGACCAATCCAAACATGCCTGAACCCATTTCCTGAGCTCCCTTTTTCAAACATCATCACCATCATCTCAGCTGCCTGGCACAAGTCCAGACAATGTGATATTCAAAATTAGAAATATTTTCAATTAGCTTTCTACATTATTCATATATAACACATTTCTTGTAATTCTTATAAACTTTTTAGTATTACAATCCAGCAAGTTGTAAGAGTTGAAAGAAACTAAAACGTATCCCAAAGAACTTTTTTCTTGAAAAGTGAGGATGATAAGTGAGGGAGATACTGTCTCATTTACAGAAGATATTAGATGTAAAGATTAAAGAGGCATGTAAATATGAAATATTGCCACACAACAAAGCAGGTGGGCATCGAGGCACAATTTGAAAATACAGGTAGTTTACAACAACCAACTAGTATACAATGAACAAGCAACAAAGATGACTTAAATAAGATAAATAAAAACAAAAAAATAACAAAGTGAATGCAGTTTTATGTTTTTTAACTATATATAGCAGCTAACATGTCTAGCTTCACAAAATTCAGCAAAACCTATCTGTAACATGTTATTAATATCAAAAATTGTAATGGCATGGTACAACAATTTCACACATGTATCAACCCTAGTTGGGATGCATAATGATGCAGGACTACCTAAAGGTTTTGACAAGTTGCCAGTTGTATTTCCACAGATGCTACCAGCTCATATGACTATGGTTCCAAGTGTAAATATTGTATTCCTAACACCTGTGACTTAAAGTTGTCAAAGGCTCAAGACACACTAAGGCACCCACATCTCCTGAAGAGTAGGCGCAAGGTCCAAAGCAAGGTGTAGAAGAAGCGAAGGCACAGCAAAAAGAAGCAGAAGCAGAAAGAAGAAGAAAGACACATTTTTCCAGTCCATCTCCCAAAAGAAAAAGGGAAAAAGGAGAAGAAAAGGACAAAGAGATGAAGAGGAGGAGAATCAGGGAGCTTACCAGATGCAAGAAGAAGAAGAATGTCTCTGGTTTTCCTTTTCCTCATCTCTTTTGCCCATTTAAGCCCAAGTCCTCAATCAAAATGAGGATGCTGGGACTAGGTATAGCAAAGACAAATTCTGCACCTGGTTGAGGCGAAGAAAAGCGTGCATCTTTTGAGCACGTAAGTGTATTTGAAATCACCTATTCAAGCTCTAAAAATTTCCTAAATTACTTTTCTTTTATTTCATTCTTAGCCAGCAATTCATGATTAAATTCACTCAAATTCAGTTCACAGAGAACTAGCTAGCATAACTTCCAATATTAGCAAGATACCATTTATCATGACTAACTAAAATAATGTGTGGCACCAACAATCATACCCTTCTTGTAATAACTACTCTTGGGGCCTGTTTGGCTAGATCCAGCTGGATAGGAAAGGATTGGACTGCTAGGGGAAGGAAGGAGTGAGCGAGACAGCAGGAGAGGGAGAATGCAGGTGTTGTGGGGCCCAATCTCCAGCCAATTCTGGCATGAAGTTCCCAAACAGACCCTTAATCACGTAAAGTTCCTAAAGATAAAAATTCAGATTTCTTTTCTCTTAATACTACATATAAGGAACAAAGAAGCAATATTCTTTATTTGGTAAACAAAAGAACTAATATCCTTTTAAAGTATCCACTATGTTTAATGTTGATCATTTACTCCTATTTTCGTACTCTTGGAATAAAAGAGTAATAACATTTAAACTTATGGGCTCAAGGAACTAGACATGCCATTCGATTAACAGGGTGACCATTTAAGTTGAGATTCAAGGTAAGAATAAAAGGGAAAGATTTTCTCAATTTCCTCTTAACAAGCTGAAATTATGCTGAACTCAAGGTGCAAGACAATACATCTTGCAAAGAGATCTCATGAGTGAAAATATGAAGAACACACCTCCTTATTTGCGACCATGCAAAGTCAAAACCTTCAAGACTTGGTAACGACTGTGAGCTTAAAGATGCAATTAATTCTACATAATGTCCTTCTATCCTAACAATAGGTCCATTTTGCAGCTTACCAAACAGAAAATATAGGTACTTGGAGGAGATGAATGTTCATCAAGCTCTATTATAGATTTTATGAGAGCATTTTATTCATATTTATTCCCTTGCCATTTACATATCTAAAGTTTCAGAGGTTTTGCACCATCACATATACACCTTTGGCAATCATTGATATTGTGCCAATTACATGTGATACAGGATCAAAAAAGAGTTGCTGGTCACTTCAATTCAAATCTTATATGACATGGTCGTAAGTGGTACCCCCAAGGAGTTAAGTAGCTGATATGCTAAGGGAGGCTAGAAGTTTGAACAAAGGATTTAGTTGCACATATATACCAAGCCACATTGTATGATTGAAGCACAATATACAAGAGGTCTACCAATGTATATTACTTGCCAATGTTGCACATTTGCAAAATATTATACTTTGCTAAATCATGAGAGATGTGGAATACCTTAGTTCAAGTTTAAGAAAGTAAATGCATAAGATCAAGCAAAGTATCAATGCTTGTAGCGGATGACTGATGTCTGGGCTGATTCTTTTTAATATTTTTTTATTTCATATTTTCCTTGTAGCAAAGAGGCAACAAGGAACCCAAACATGCCCTATAAGATGCCCTTTTCTTGCTTTACTTTTATTACATCTCAAAGTTACCAATACGAGGTTCTGCCTGAACTTTTAATAATATCACTCGGCTTTTGACATTCTGTCACCAATCAAAGATGTAAAAGGGCACCATACTCAAAAAGCTGACATGCAATGGGGTATAGCTAAAGATGATCATTTGTCCAATATTTTAATTTGAATCCACACTTCAAAATGCCTAGTCGACTTACATGATCTACATCATGTGATGTTACAATGTGTCCCATCCAGGGAATATGAACTCACCAGACGGTAGATTATTCTACCAAATTCATAAATTCGACTACTTTATCATGTAATTCGGGACAGATTGAAAAAGGATGCACGACATGACTATAACATGACCTTACATTGATTTTATTATATAAGATTCAACAACTGAAGGGACGGCAAACGGTCTCTATCCTAGAACTCCAGGAATGAGTAAAATGAAACAAAACATGAGCCCGTTAAAGTCTGATGCCAGAGTAGCCATGCGCGGAACAACAATATAGAAAATGCAATTATAATCCCCGAAAAAACATGAGGCAGTCACCATGACTTAAGAAACAACACCCAGAAATACACTAAAAAAGCAAAGCCACAGCAGAATCAAACAGTTCCAGCCCAATTCTTATAACCTAGCAATGGGGCATGTGGGCAAAGTCCTAAATTTATTTATAAATAATCAACCTCGTCGATGTCACCATGACCGATCAACAACAAGAGAACAAACAAAGCAAGACAAGCAATAAGACGTGACAAGACAGGATGGAAATAAATAACTACCTGAAGCATACGCCATGGTGAACCGGGCCACGGGCCCACATCCTTGACCGCGGCCGACGACACCGTCCCCTGAAACCAGGTCATCCTGGAGGAATCCTCCGTGTCCACCGACATTTTAACCCGCATTCCGGCAGTCCAATACACCCTCATCGCCGACTCCACAACCTCCACGGCCACCACAAAGTCCGGCGACCCGGACCTCGGGTAGTAAAGGACCTCAAAGGGGCAGCCCATCTCCGCCAATCGGACCGCGTCCACCACCGATGAGGCCGGAACCGGCCCTCACATTCCTCGAGAACCCTGCACCGCTGCCGAGGTTCTCCTCGAGTTTAACGACCCTCCGGCCGAGGGGCTATAGGGCAGATAGTCCAACGAACCACATGACCGGCCGGTGCGGCGTACACCGACGAAGAGCTCGCCGGCCTGGTTCTTGATGAACACGACCGAATCCCCGGCGACGAGCTTTTGCAGTTGACGAACTTGCTCCAGCCGGTGGTCAGCAGGTGCCGCCGCGGCGTGCCCCGGTAGATGTGCCGGAAATCCCACCGGGCCCCGTGCACATCCCGAACCGAAATGGTCTGGACCGGCGGTCCGCCTTGAAGTCCAGCCCTGGAAAATTGAGTCCGCACAGAACCTCGGCACCGAGAAGCCCCGCCGTTGTTCGCGTCGCTTGGAGTCAGGATCTTCGCGAACGACACCACTCCCCCACCCCGCCGCCACCGTCAAGGATGTCCGCCGGGGCGCGGCGCCGGCGGCGAGAGACAGCGGGGTCGAGGTCGATCTGGGCGAAGACCTCGTCGGTGTCGGGGTTAGCAAGGAGACGGACGGCAGAGACCGAGCAGAGGATGAAGGGGCGGCGGCAGGAGGCCGCGGAGAAGTCTGGCGTGGAGGAGGACTGCTCGGCATGACCCTGGGGGAAGTAGTACACGCGCGAACCGATGGAGGGGATTTTGGCAGCGGGCCGGCGCAGGCCTTCCAGACATGGGGATCGACCAATCGGAGCTCCTTTGCAGCGGCAGCCAACGCCATTGGGGTTAGGTTCCGGTGATCGCGGAGGTGCTAGGGTTCCGACTCGCTCTCTCTCTCTCCCTCTCTCTCTCTCTCTCAACAGAATCCAGCGGCGATCGATGGGGACACTTATAGGGGCAGAGAGGGAAGCTTCGAAAAGTTCAGAGAGGGGAGGAGTGGAGGAAGCGAGGGGAGAGTGGGACAGTGCCGTCTTGAGGTCCGGGGCCGGGCACGGAAAGAGGAGGGGAGGTGCCCCTGGCTTTGGGGTAAATTACGGGGATGCCAGTGTTTGGAGTAGGAGGGGGATGAGTTGGTGACAGGGTGTCTTTTGTGTGACTCTTTTGCCCTTCGAGGTCTCCCCTTCCGCCGGGATTCTCATCGGCGCGACTAAAAGATGAGACTCAAAATTGGACCACCGACTTGGCACGGCACCAAGAAGACCTACATCCCTCGATCTCTGTTTCGGTCCCACCTGCCGAAAATTTAGAAGCTGTCTAGTCTAATAGATACACTCCCGTTTTTCATAGATGCACTCACCTCAGTCAGATTGATTCATGTGAAACAAAAGGCGTCCAATAACAAAATGCTGGGATTCAACTCTCAGGGCCATGCTGGTGGATAGCGGTGGGCATGAACCGATTTGAACCGATTTCATGCTCAAGTCTAAATTCGAATCAATCTTAAATGATTTGATATTTTAAAATTAAATTAGATCAATAAAAAATTAAAATCAAATTAAATCAATACGATTTAAATGATCTGATTTGATTTAATTTATTAATTTCTTTTATAATTCATAAATATTTAATTTCTTTTCACATGAGGGGATCATCAAGAAAATTTGTCAAATAAAATGATTTAAATTGATATAAAATATTATCACTTAACAAAATAAAATTCTTAAATAAACATTATCATTAAGGATTAAGATAAAGATCTTCAATATATTATAATAAAAATAAATAATCCAATAAGTAAGTCACTTAGGATTTAAGACTAACCAACACAAAATTAAATTAATAAATAACACTACAAATCCAGAATTATTTTCTAATACATTAATACTCCAACATAAACAACATCCTAATCCAAATGATATCGTTTTATTATAGCCGGTCCGGTTCGGTTTGAGAACGATTTTATTTACCGACAAATCTGAACCAATCCAAATCTGTTTTTATATGTCAAAAATTAACCAAACCAAACCGAATAAAATCTTAAATCAAACCAAATCTACGGTTTGGTTTGGTTTCACTGATTTGATTGGTTCAGATTTGGTTTTTGCACACCCCTACTAGTGGACAAGCTTCGAGATCTTGTTCTCTCCGCTGGTGACTGAATGCTTTGAGGAGGACTCGGGTTCTACCCACACGGAGTTTGTTATATCCCAACTACCTACACCTGAAGCTACGATGGCAAAGGAAAAGTGCAAAAGATCTCCTAATAAGAAAGATTCGTCGATTGTTTAGATGAGTCACCATCGCAGTCTAAGGTGTTGGTTCTATGGAGTTTAGTTACGATGGAGTTGAACAGAAGTAGGGTTCAAGTTTAATCCTAAGACAGAAAAGTATGTGTAAGGAGATATGATGACCAGTTAGAAGTGGCTCGGTGTTGCGAGGTTCAGGACAGTAAGCCATTGAAGCTCCTCCAGAGCGATGTGCTGATGAGCCGAGTAATTCTTATGACTCTGGTCAAGTTCATTTCAATGCTCCTTAGCATACATTGGCTACTTCTGTTATGAGCGAGCATGGTGCCACTCTGACACTCTGTCATCTACTAAGGATCGTAGTAGAAATTCATACCTCACAGATGTGGTTGATGGCGGATCAACCATATCTTCTAGTATGCATTCATGTAGATTTTGAGTTGGAATTGTAGGGGAGCTGCAAAGCTCCCCTTCCACAATTATGCTAAATCTTGAATTCGTCTGAATTTTTTTTTTTTATGAACAGAAAGGAAAAATCCATCCAAATTTAGAAAAAAAGAGATTACAAAAGAATACATAAGAAAAGAGAAACTCCCATCATCCATCAACATAGAAATTCAAATTTTAAATCCCCCCTCCCTGCCTCGCATCCCCTCAATATTTAAAATTCAAATTCTCCCATGCAAACTAAAATAGTAACATTCAAATTTTAAATTTTAAATTTAAAAAAATGAGAGACCTCCCTCATGCCGCCGTCGGGGTTGGAGCATCGCTGGATCATCGATTCAACTTGTCTCAAGAGAAGGAGAGGAAGGTCAAACCCAATCTGTAGCCCAAAGAAGAGATTTGGCGGCCAATAGCCTAGAGAGAAGAGGATTATTGATAGCACCAGAGCACCAAAAAAGAAGGTAGAGAGGCTTCCGGGTAGGGAAGGTTAACAGCTGAGGGGTTTAACCAATGCAAGAGAGAAAAGAGAGGAGGGAGAAACGAAAGGGATGGGGAAAAGAGAAGCGAGGAGGACCTCTACACTACCTTAAAGGAAGGAAATAAGAGGAAGGAGAGAGAGAGAGGAGAGAAGGAAAATTCAATCGAAGAAGATAGAGATCCTTGGGGCAGGATGAAGGAAGGAGAGGATAGAGAAAGGGAAGGAATGGGCGGCCCAATCGGCGCCAAGAAGAGAAGGAAGAAAAGATAAACCATGAGTAGATTTCGATAATAGACCCACTATCGAGAAAGGCCGACGATATCCCATGAAAAGTTAGCAGCAAAGAGAGGGAGAGAGACTCAGCGGGGAGGTTCCAATAGCAGAGAGAGAGAGACGGAGCAAGAGAGAGGAAGAGAGATAAGAAAGCCTGCTCCAGCCGGAAAGGCTATGCCAACCACCAAGAAGAGCTGGTTAAGAGATAGAAAGACAAGATGGGATGAAGAAGTTAAGTTCTAGCCGAAAAGCCCAGGCTCACTCCCAAAATAGACCAAAGAAGAGAGAGAAATAGAGTAGGGAGAACCCAGCACCCAATCGAATCGCTGGCCGACGTTGGATACAGAGGAAGAGGGAGGTAGAGAAGATGGGGAGAGAGAAGAGACAGGAAGGAGGGGAGGGAGGGAGGAAATAAAGAGAGAGGAAAGAGGAGAGAGAGATAGAGAAAAAGAAGAGGGAGGGGCTCGACGGCCGACCAACATTAATCGACCATTGGAGGAAGGGATCAGTTGGAGGAGTACCTTGTTGCTTGAAGATTAGTGGGATAAAAAATTTTCTTAGAGCTTCTCTTTCTAGAAAGGCTAGAAAGAGAAGCAAGATGAATTATTATTAATATTTGCTGAATCATCTGAATCGTCTTGATATTTACTATTTTTTGGAGACTAGATTGGCTAAGCCAGCCCATGGTAGGATACATAGGTTTTTTAGTCCTCTTTGAATATCTACTTCATTCTTACTGTTGGGCTCTAAGGAGGTATTATTATCTCTTGATGTAAGACCTTGGATAGCACTAGCTTCACATATACTAATAGGCAAGTTGCCTTGAGTTTAATTTCTTGTGATCAAAAGTCAGATTAGATTTTGGGTACAATGTATGCTAGCACCAATAGATATGATCGATATAGATTGTGGGAGCAAATAGTATCAGTCATATCCTTGAGGTTGCTTTTGGTTGTTATTGGTGATTTCAATTGCATTGTAAATACTGAGAACAAAAAAAGGGGCAAGCCCTTTAATGTAAATAATAAAATTCATGATTTCAGGGCTTTCTTTCATCAAGCTGGCCTAATGGATCTTGGCTTCTAGGGGCCTAAGTTCACCTGATATAATAGTAGACTTGGGTTGGCAAGAGTTTGGGAGAGAATCAATTGTGGTTTTGATTCAGACAGTTGGTTGGATCTTTATCTTGAATCAACTATCTTCCATCTCACTAGATTTGTCTCTAACCATTGTTCCATTCTGATAGTGCCTACAGAAGAGGTGTTTCTTTTCATTTTGAAAAACTTTGGTTATATAGTAATGGCATCCATGAGGTGGTCCATCAGGTGCGGAAATGTGATGGTAATCATTCACTAAGGATCAAGCTCTTCTTGCTTCTTCAAAATACTTGAAGAGATATCATAAAGCAAAAGTGCACAAGATTGGCAATATCTTTTTTAGAGGGCAGTAGCTACATGAGGAAATTCATTAGCTTCATATAAGAGAATCACATCACTAGGGGTTCACGGAGCAGTAGTACTTGCATCTTTTTATGCTCCTCCAAGCCTACCATTAAAACTTCATTTGCAAGAGATCATGTGGAGGCAAAAGTCTTGGGCTATTTGACTGAAAGATAGAGATGTAAACACTAGCTTCTTCTATTAGTCAACCATCATTAGAAGAAGAGGAAACAAAATTGCTATTCTCCAAATAAGGATGAAGAGTCAATAGATATACCAGAGCTCATTACTGACATGTTGCTCTCCCATTTTCAGCACCGATAGCTGGCCCTTCTTATGGTGGATGTTATGGATTTTCTAATTCTATCCTTTATCTTGACTCCTAATCAAAATGAGAAGTTAGTTAGAGAAGTCACTAGTGAAGAGAAAGAGGAAGCTATTTCAAATATGCAAAGGGATAAGGCTTCCGATCTTGATAGATATCTCATATTCTCTTTTAAAATTTTTATATTCATAAATAATGATGTGATATACGTAATCAAATATTTCTTCAATCACTCTATGATGCCTCATTTGTGGAAAAAACTTTCATAATTTTGATTCTTAAAGTTAGTAGTCCTATTAAAGTTAGCGACTACCGCCCAATCAACTTTGTAATAATGTCTATAAATTATGGCTAAAGTCTTGGTTAACCGGCTGAAGCCTCTTTAAGTTCTTAATCTTGGCAAAACAATGTACTTTCATTCCTAATAGGAACATTGCTGAAAATATTCTCTTGACCCAAGAAATTAAGCACTCCTTAGAAAGGGCACCACCAATAAGGGGATTCATCATGATGAAAATTGATATAGAGAAGATCTTTGATCAGGTTCGTTGGCCATTCCTCTTTGCTGTCTTTGCTTAATTTGGCTTTGATGCCACCTTTATTGGATGGATTCACACTTGAATTATCAATCCCCACTTTGCTTTGCTAATCAATAGCACTCCCACAGTCCCACTCGATGGTTTCAAACTTCTAGGGGGTTGTGTCAAGACTGCCCATTATCTCCTCATCTATTTATTATATGCTTTGATATCCTCTTAAGGCTTCTCGATTATGTAGTTGCTTCTACCTCAATGCTTATAAAGTTTCAAGAGGGGGGTCTACTGTATCTCACATATTGTTTGCTGATGATTGTCTTCTTATGGCCAAAGCTACAATCAAAGATGTGGGGTGTCTAAAAGCCATTATGAAAGCTTATTGTCCTATCTCTGATCAGGTCTTTAATCTAGCTAAATCTCATATCACCATCAGCCCAAACACTCCTAGATGTGTTAAAGGCCAAATTCATCAGCTTTGTTCTATGAGTATTAATAATGGCTCTTGGCATTACCTGGGGATACCTCTATCTCAAAAGCCTCTCACAACTAATGATCTCTTTATTTACATAATAAAATGATAAAATGAATAGCAAGTTGGAATTGAAAGGCCCTATCCCTTGCAGGTAGAGAAATTTTGCTCAATTTGGTGCTCTCATCTATTTCCTTACAGTCTATCCTGTGTTTATGTTCCAATAAACACTTTGTATAGGCTTGAGAAGGTGTATCACTCCTTTCTTTGGGGGCATGCTATGGACAGTAAGGCTCTGCATTTAATGGCTTGAAAAATATTTGTATGCCAAGAAGTCAAGATGGATTGAGGATCATTGTTATTCAAAAGAGGAGGATGGCCTTCCTTTAAATAGCTGCCTAGCTTGCTCTTCATCTATCCTCTCTATGGGTCAAAGCAATCTACCAAGTACCAGTTCACTGGCTCCTGGCACACTTACGGCAAGCCTTAGCACAGTTCCCACAACTCGAACAAAATATGTAGTTATGGCACTCTTGTTCAATATCAATTTATGTGATAAATTGTTAATGGGGCTCTATAAGTGTCCTTAATGATTCATGGCTCACTACTAGAAATTAATATTTTATCGAGAAAAAATTATCAAGGAATAAAAATCCCTCGGTAATAACGAGGGCTCATCGAGGGGAAACCATTTCCTCGATAAAATTTTATTGAAATTCTTATCTACAGAAATAAAATTTTTGCGCCAAAATTAGCAAGGAATTATTGAGAGCTTAGCGAGGAGATTTTTTTTAATTAATATTTTTTTATTACCGATAGATTATCGACGAAAATTACCGTAGGTAATATTTAATGACAAAATATCGAGAAAATTTTTTCTCGATAACTAATATTTAACATCTATTGCTAAATACCAAAGATTTATCAAGGAAAATCTTTCCTCGATAAAATATTTTTTGATTTATGAGGAAATATCGAGGGCATTGGTCCCTCGGTATTCTTTTTTTTAGTTTATATTGTCATAACCAAAAACACCATACTCTCACTCTCACCCTCTGCTTTCTCTTTCTTCTCTTGCATGCCTTTCTTGATCTCTCTCTCATCTTCACACAGGTTTTATTCAACAAATCTCTCTCTCTCTCTCTGCAAACTCATGTATCTATTCTTTAGGAATAAGAATCCTATGGAGGATCTATAGATCTGGGCGTCGTAGAAAAGTGAATATCACTTTGTCTATTTTTTCTCTAATTTTTTCTGACAAAATTAACCAACCTTAGCAATTCTACTTCAATGCCCAATTCTGATTTACTTTGAACTCATATTAATGTATTTCTTAAAAATTAATGAGGTTATTTCCTGTTTAGGTGTTTTGAGGTCTTTGTTAGGTTTCTTCTACTATCAAGAAGTCTCTATTTTATTCCCATGGTTCTCTTCCCTATTTTTTTTTTGGTTGGTTGGGGGGAGGAGGGATTTATCAGATATCATGCGATTTTGCTTTTGAAATAATTATTCTTCTATTTCTCCATTAATAGATTTGTTTAATGGTGATTTTGATGTGGGAATTTTTGTGATAAATATCTTTGTTTGTTAAATTTGACAATTGCCGCTTTCTCGCTGTGGAGGTCTTTTCTCAGCTTCGTGAACCTTATTGGTTGGTCATTTGAATTTTCTTTTTGTAATGTAGATCTTTATGGAAAAAAAAATATAGCCAAAAGTTATCAGCGTGGCTCTATATGGTTCCTTTCTACCTTAATAGGGTTAATGTGTGTATCTGTGCTTGTCTTTGGGATTTTTATTTCTTAAAGAATATTTTTTTCTCCTGTTGGCATTGCTAGCAATATAATGGTTTTTGACTGAGTTTTTAGTGGATGCTGGCCTATGATCTTCATTTTGTTCAGTTTCTTTTGTAAACTTAGCACTGTTCTATTTGTTCTCGAAGCTAAGTTGTCTAAGTTTATCTCTTTTTGCATTTACTTGAGTCGAAGCAATTGCAACTTTTTCAGTTAATTAAATTTTGATCTTTCATCTATTATTTGTTTTGGTATGTCATTTTATATGCTAATTGTTAAAATAATTGCTTGAGACTCAAATGATGGATTTGCAAGCGTAATATACTATTATGAAAGGTCAATTGATCAGTTTTACATTTGATACAGTAAAATCCGATCAGCCTATACTGTTATAAAGGGCCAATCAATCAATTATTTGTTTATATTCATGTATGATAACAATGTACAATAATTCTTTGTTAATATTCATCTAGCTTAATCAATTTATTTCGTTTATTTTTTTATGTTTATAAACCCTTGAAAATTATTCAATTGGTGTACGATTAGTATCATCATCTATCTTGCATTTATTATTTTCTCTTTATTGAATGTAGGTGATATATTCATTACAATGGAATAGTTAAACTATATTCAGATATTTATATATGTGTTGATCACTTGGTTTAGTTATGTATAATTAATTATACATAATTAATAAAGTTTATTTCATAAATTTATTCTCTGATTTCTTTTCAAAAATTTAGAAGGCCCTATCTTCCAAAAATGTATATGTTATGAACATTTTACCACTCAAAAACTAGTGATTTGAAATTTTTCTCCTTTTTGTGCTTTTACATTAATGTTTTGATAAATGATTGTCAATTCTGTATGATGTATAAAATTATATCGGTTGATCGTAATTGAATGTACAATCATTGGGCTGAGCACAGTGTGTCTGATGAATTCAGAAATGGCATTGATGAGTTTATAAGTTTTGCTTATTCAAATCCGTTTAATGTACAAGATGGTCAAATTAAATGTCCATGTACAATTTGTAAAGGCAAATATTTTTTAGACAAAGTGAATGTAGAGGTGCACTTGTTGAGGAAAGGCTTTATAAAATACAACAAGAGATGGTCAATACATGGTAAAGTTTTGAAAATACAGTGAATGCTTCAAATTTAACAAGGGTAAAGAGGAAGGGTATATATGTTAGAAAAATCCTTATACGGATATGGTAATGGATGCAGCTAGTTCTTTCTTTAATCATGAATTTGAATTGTTAGAAGAAGATCCTAATCTTACTACTGTAAGGTTCTTTAATCTTATAAATGTTGCAGATGAACCCTTATGGGATAGTTGTAAAAATTATACAAAGCTATCTGCTATCTCCTAGTTATTGAACTGCAAGTCTGAGTACAATATGAGTGAGAGTTGTTTTAATCGATTGTTGACTTTAATAAAAGCATGCTACTTGAAATCGAAAATTGCCTGAAAATTTTATCAAGCTAAAAGAATGGTAGGAGAGTTGGGTTTGGGATATAAAAAAATACACTCTTATCTGAATCATTATATGTTATACTATGGAGATGATGAAATAAGAGAGAGTATTCAATATGTGGTCATACTCGGTTTAAGCCTCATCAATAAGACAAAAAGCAAAATGTACCTTATCAAATGCTTCGTTACCTCTCCCTTACATCTAGGTTGCAGAGATTGTATATATCCGACAGTACATCCAAGCACATGAGATGGCATAAGCAACATGAAGGAATGATCTAAATATCATTAATCATCCAGCTGATGGTGAGGCATGAAAATAATTTGATGTGAAACACCTTGAATTTGCTGTTGATGCACGTCATGTAAGGTTAGCACTATGTACAAATGGTTTCACTCTATTCGGATACTCTGCTGCCCCTTATTCATGTTGGCATGTCTTTGTCACTCTTTACAATCTATCCTCTGTAATGCACATGAAATCTTTCTACTTGTTTTTGACTTTGATCATTCCGGAGCCTAACTCTCCTGATAAAAGTATAGCTGTGTACTTCAAACCTTTAATAGATGAGCTCAAGCTGTTGTGGAATGATGAGATTTTGACTTATGATACACAGTAAGCAAAATTTATGATGAAAGCGGCATTATTATGGATAATAATAATTTTTTGACTTATGGTATGTTGTTAGGATGGAGCACACATGGTAAAATGGTATGCCCTTACTGTATGGAACATATAAAGGCTTTCACTCTTAAACATGGCAAAAAACTAAGTTGGTTTGACTGCCATAGATAATTTTGTCACCTAATCATCCATTTCGAAAATCAAGGGATGCCTTCCAGAGAAACATGGTTGAATATTCCTCATGTCCTCCTAGGTTGGATGAGAAAGAAATTTAATCTCATGTGTCATCTTTCAAACAAATCACATTTGGCATAAAATATGGTCTACCAAAACTTTTTGAGTTTGGTAAAGAGCATAATTGGACAAAGATTAGCATATTCTGGGAGTTATCTTATTGAACTACTAATTTAATTCGTCATAACTTAGACGTAATGCACATTGAAAAAATATATTTGATAATGTGTTTAACACTTTGATGGATGTTAAGAGAAAGACTAAAGATAACCGTCAAGCTAGAGAGGATTTAAAGAGATGAAGCGATTAAATAATGACAAGTTTGCTAAGCCTAAGGCCACATATGTGTTATCAAAGCCTGAGATTAAGGTTGTTTATGAATGGTTGAAGACACTGAGGTTCCGAGATGGCTATATTTCGAACATATCTCGCTATGTTAATGTGGATAATTATAAATTATTGGGATAAAATCACATGACTATCATGTGTTCATGCAAAGGCTTTTACTATTGGCATTCAGGGACTTGTTGCCTAGACCTATTTGAGAGGCATTAACAAATCTTAGTCAGTGTTTTAGATACCTTTGTGCTCATGAGCTCCAAATTGACAAAGTGGATATACTTGAGAAGCATGCAATTGAGACAATCTGTAAACTTAAGAGAATATTCTCTCCATCATTTTTGATTCAATAGAGCATTTAACTATACATTTAGCTTATGAAGCAAAGTTTAGAGGTCTAGTGCAATACCATTGGATGTATTTTCTAAAAGGTAATATCATATTTAATAAAAGATTATACTTTTAAGTTAATAGAAATATATGCAGTATGATAATAATAGGTGCATGCAAAGATTAAAAGAAAAGTTCATAATAAGACAAGGATGGAAAGATCAATATGCAAGGCATACATAATAGATAAATATCTCATTTTTGTTCATTATATTTTGAGCTATATACGGAGACAAAAGAACAAGAGTTCCTCAAAATGATGATGATGGATGTGAAGATGTCGATGGTTAGTCACATATTGTCTCATACCATGATCATCCGATTGGCTATAATGAAAAATGAATGTTAACAGATCAAGAATTACGGGCAGCTCGGACATATGTCCTCCTCAATTATACTAAAATTGGATCATACTTGGAGTAAGATGATATGACTGAAGTTTATAATATGAAATAGAATTGAGTATTTGTAAAGTTGGTTTGCATTAACTATTTGTTTGTGTAAAACTAGAAAATTTAATGACATTATAAGAGATAAAAATCCATCCATTATTGATGAGGCACTGGATAAATAACGTAATGAAAGCTTTGCTAAGTTGTTGAGGCAAACTGTAAGTAGTGATTTTATATGATCTACAATTCATATTTTCAAAGAAGTTTATGTTAACTAGAATATCATTTATCTTTCATATAGATTTTGAAAGGTTATGGTGTTGAAGACCAATACGTACGTGCACTAGGTTATGACCCATCAAAAAGTGTGAGTTGTTATAAGGGATTTATAGTGAATGGTTATAAATTTCACATCAAGGAATACGCACAAGGTAGAACCACATGCAACAGTGGTGTATGTGTCAAGAAAGTATTTTTGGAGAGGCAGAACTTGATTTTTATAGAGTTTTGGAAGAGATAGTAGAATTGAACTACTTGGGGGTGAACAATGGGTTTTTGTTCAAATATTAATGGTTTGATCTAATTAGAGGAGTTAAAGTTGATAAATTACATAGTCTTGTAGAAATCAAGCATAGATCATGGTTAGGATCATATAAGCTATTCATTTTAGCTGAGCAAACTCAACAAGTGTATTACACAGATTACCCATCTATCAAAAAAAATAGAGATGATCGGTGGGTTGCATGTAAGTTTATGCCTCGAAGGGTGGTACAGTCTACATATTCAAAAGGTATTGCACCAAACTATCAAGACTCTATCGATTATTTTCAAAAAAATGAGCTCGATGAACGATTGAGAAATATCCAAAATAAATGCAAAGTAGATGAGCAAATTGAGTTGTGTGATAAAAGTGAAATAGAGAAAGTGATGGCAAATATTACTAATAATTTACAACTTGCAGATGAAGAGTTTGAAGTTCAACAAGGAGAAATATATAATGAAAAAGACCATAGTGAAAGTGATGATGAAGAGACATATTCATTCACTAAAAGTGATGATGACATGAGGGTCAACTAACAATTATGACAATCATTGTAAATTTATTTGTATATTATAGGTAATGTATTTCATAAGTATTCATAAGTATTGCTCTCTCTTTTTAAATTTTAACACATTCTTATTATCTTAGTTGCATTTATTTTGTATTTTAGTATGGCTAGAGGATATAGTATTGGTGGCAAAGGACGTGGTAGAGCCAGTACTTTCGTATGGTAGGAGAACCTTCTCTTAGACCTCCACCATCCTTATCAGATCCACCATCTTTGGAAGCATCTATTCTTGGATTATATACTCCTGGACTATCCAGTAGGAGCCTATCGATGCCAAATTATCCATCTCCAGAGAGTAAGTTGTAATGTTATTCTTTAAATAACCTAAACCTCATATACTTTAGTCTAATTTTAATCTTTATTTATTTATTTGCTTTATTGTTCTTTTGACTAAAGATGAATGAGCATCAGATGAAAGTATTGCTCAAGAGTATATAGACCTTTCAGATGATGGTAGAACATTAATCACCATCACCTCAGATAGGCTAGATATATACTACACATTTCATGTTATAGCATGACATTATTGTGACTTTTAATATTATATTTGTAACTATGTTTTGTTGATTTATGATCAAGAGATTTTATCCAAATACTCTGATAAGGTGGATATCAGATTTAATTCATACACATATCATATCCAGAGACCACTTTTAGAAAATGGCCACAGGTTGCCAAAGACTTAGTTTTCAGTAGTTTATGGTATGATAAAATTAATAAGATATTGTTATACTTCTTATCTACCATACTTTTTGTTAATAAAGTGGTATGTCATAATTTTGTTTATCATTGCAATGTAGGATGTTTATAAATTCAAAAGAAGAGCTGATGAGGTTTCAACAAGGCAAATTTTTAAGAAATGTGCTTCAGATCGACTTAGTGATATTCTAAGTGAGAAGAGGAGAAAAGCAAAAGAAAAGAAGAAAACTAATGACATTGCAGACTATAAGGGGTGTGGTCCAAGGTATATACCAAGTGCAATTTAGGATCAATTGGTAGATAAATAGGTTGATCCTAATTGAAAAAAGAATATGTTAGTGCTTCTAATAACAGATGTGTTGCCGATGATGCTGGTCTATATGTTGGAGGTTCGTGTAGTTTAGAAACACACAAACTTCGACTTATATGCAACCATTCAAACTCATGCAATTTTGTTATTTAATATCAAAGATGTCTAATTGTTTATGTTTGTGTAGATGAAGGAGACCAAATAGCCTGTGATAATCAAAGAAATTTATGATCGCACTCACAAAGAAAGAATGAAGAATATGTTTCTGAGAAATCAAAATCAATGATTGTAAGTCTCTAACACTATGATATATTATTTTAAGAACATAAAGATGTAATATACAAAAATAGATTGAATTGACGAAACATAAAGATGTAATATACAAAAATAGATTGAATTGAAGTTACAAAGTATGTTCTAAGTGTTTGATTTCTTTTTTCATGTTGATTTATTGTTCTTGATTTTAGGAAAACTATGTGCAACAGAGCGAAGAAAATATGGTGATGATCCATCCTCTCAACCTATGGTGGATGGACAGTTATGGTTGGATGCAACTGGAGGGTCTAAGAAGAAAAATTATTGATTTTGAAAATAGTCTGAACAAGAATTTAGTCTTGTCCTCTTGTGCCTCCTCATCATTTGTGCCTTCTTCACATCCTTCAACTCAAGAGTCCAAATCAAATTGCATTTCATGCGATGTATTTCAAGCACATGTTAGAGATGAGCTTCGAGAGTTTTGAAGTATGTTTCAGGAGTTTATGATTTCAATAAGAGCTTTGACTCCCAATCTACCGCCACCTCCATGGGAGCCCGTAAGTTAAATATCTCTTTATTCCATAAAATTTTACAAGTCATTTATGCCTTAAACTTTAATTCTTATATATGTATCCCGTGTTTGTAGGTATTGCATGCACCCTGGTGTCAACGTAATGAAGATGAGGCTTTTAATGAAATATGTGGGAAGATGATTGAAATACAGTTGTATTAATGACTTGGGTGGAAAGAATATTATGTATGTTATAGATTTAGTTTTGAATATTATTTATTAGATGTGTTTTAATTGTCAGTCTAATTTTATGCACTTGGTTTTGAAATATTTTTGATACTGTATTTCAATTTAGCTTTAGTTTACAGCATAATAATAATTGGTAGGGCAAATAAGAGTATATCTATGGAATTCTGGACAAATTACCCAGGGATCACCAAGGAATTACCAAGAAAATTTAAAGAAATCAGATTATCGAGGAAACACTGAGGAAAAATAAAAAAATCAGATTACTAAGTGATTACCGAGAGATTATTGAAGAAAAATCAGATTACCAAGGGATCACCGAGGGCCTACTAAGGAAAGTTTCAAATGAAAAGAGCACGCATAGAGAGGGTAAAAAAAATCACCGAGGGTTTGCTGAGGGCTTTTCGAAAAAAATTCATCCAGAGCTTATTGAGGGATTTCTGATGGAAATTATCGAGGGCTTTCAGAGGGCTTTCTGAGAGAAATTCATCGAGGGCTTTTCAAAAGAAGTTCACTGAGGACTTATCGAGGACTTTCTGAGGAGAAATCAATGAGAGCTTACCGAGGGCTTTTCGAGAAAAATAATGAGGGCTTACGGAGGGGCGTTCCCTTGTTAAGTATCGAGAATTTATCTTTCTTTTGAAATATATTTTACGAGTGATTACCTACAGATATTTCTCTTGATAATCCCTCGATAATTATATTACCAAGGGGTTATCGAGGGTATACTTGGCCCTCGATAATTAATGACAAGGCTTTTGCTGGGGCCATTGTCCCTCGATAATCCCTTGATAAGCTCTCGGTAAACGATTTACGGAGGGCTTACCAAAGGATTACCGAGGGATAATGGCCCACGGTAAACTAAAAATTTTAGTAGTGGTTCTCAACTATCTCAATCAATGTTTGGCCTGCATTCATTAATATAGACCACAATCTTACTGGCCCTAAAGTTTGTGATCTGATTTCATTGATCATCATTGGATAGGAATAAAATCTCCAATATTTTCTTGACTAAAATGAAGAACCAGCTCCTTAGACTGCCTATTGCACATGGAAGTTGGGTTGATCAGCTAACCTAGAGCCTTAATAACTCAAAGCATATTCTGATATATAATATTTATTCTCTTCTCCAACCCCAAGCTCCGTCTGTGTTGTCCTTCCCTATTAATTAGGTTTGGGGGCTCAAGGTTTCCATGCGAGTTAAATTTTCTGATGGAAATTGCTATGGAAAAGCCTACCTTGTAAATCTCTCTTAGCTAAATGGGGATTATCAACTCATCTTGTAGGTCTTGTGATTTAGGCCCTAAAGTTATTGAAGACACTAA
>KE504899.1:161499-171647 GCA_000441515.1 Elaeis oleifera
CTCGGGTCGGGGGCGTGACACTAATCATGTTCTTTTTCAATGTTCCTTCATCTCAAGCTGCTGGCAATATTTCACCTAGCTTTGCCTATCAACTGGCTACGTTCCTCTTTGCCAGGTCTGATTGAATATATCGCCAATGCTGAGGTCGAGAAGAAAATGCAAGCCTGGTTGGCTATTTTCTCTTGATTGATTTGGACTGCACGAAATGAAAGAGTTCATCAAAATGCTGCTGAAAATCTTGCTAATTTATTTGCAAGACCTCCTATTTGAGGTATTGGGGTAGCTCTACTCTATTAATTATCAGTAGCTCCCCTCCTCCTTGTGTTTGCATTTTCCCTCCCTCAGATTTTGTGAAGGTAAATTTTGATGCAGTGGTTCAAGGGAACAAAGCTACTGCTTCTTTCATTATTCATGATTCTTCTAGATTTCATATCTTAGCTGGCAGTAAGCTCTTGCCTTCTTTTTCAATGGTATATGCTGAATTTCTTATTGTCTAGATTGGGCTAAGATTTGCTGCTACTGATCTCAAAGCATCCCATGTTTGGCTTGAAGAAAATGCACTTGGAGTTATTACTACTTTGTATAATGCCCCGCTGTCAGCAATTCATATCTTCTATTGGGGCAAATCAATCGATCCTTGACTCCGACTCTACATCGGCCGAATGAACATATTACTCTGACTCATAATCGGTTGACCGACCGACAGTCGGCTATTATCGACCAACAACAAATGACATGATCAACCTCCAACTGAAGACCATCAGCATATCAGAATTACCAGCCGATGGTCATTCGGATCGCCTACCGACTTACCTCTACCGACGTATCAGTATTACCGACATATAGTCGGCTTATCTACTCAACATACCCTAACCGTTATGAACGGTTATCGACTACGTGTTACGGCGATTAATGAAAATAAATAGCCACTAACTCTATAATTATAGTTCGATAATTTAGCGGCATAAAAAGTGGAACCACGTGCTCGACGGTTACATCAGAATCATCTATAAAAAGAGAGGTAAACGAGCAGTACGGATAAGGACGATTTCTTGACTGAGACTCTGCCACACTAAATTTTTGATTAGCTGTTCACCAACTCCTCTCTGACTTAAGCATCGAGGGTCCCCGCCGGATACAACTTCGATCTGTGAGAATTTGATTTTACAGGTGCTCTTCACCGACGACAGACAAAAGGGAGTTGGCCGCAACATCTCTCTATCATGAATGATATCATTCCTTGGAGGAATGCTTGCAATGGTTTCATGTTGTCACATACCTACTGTCAAGGGAACCAAACTATCGGCTTCATCGCTAAGACCGCACTGAAATATGGCCACGATTAGAAGCATTTTTATCCGATTCACTCTCCTATTTTCTCTATCTTGCAGGCTGATTTATCGATTACTAGAAGTTCAAGGGACCTGTCTCACTTTAGGCCGAGAGATGGTAAATTTGTCTATCATACTTTTGAGCAATGGTCTTCAAGTTTTGCTCATTGTATGGGCCAGCAAGCGAGTCTCAATTTTGCCCCGCAGATGCCATATTCTCAAGTAGGGTGTCTCACCTTAACTATTTAAGTGGTTGCTGCTTATTTATCCTAGTATGTAATATCTCTTTGTGATGCAACTTGTTTTTCTAAGCTCTGTTCATCTCTTTGTTGTTCCTCTATTGTTTGGGTGGTACTCCCATTTAGTTGTAGCTTCCACCTATTCTTATCCGTTGTATTGGTCTATTATTTCTTCCAAGCTCTGAGCTATGTTTATAAGTTTCTATGTTAATGCAAGCTCACGCTCCTTCCTGTTACCAAAAAGAAAGCATTATGTAGTGCATTATGATTTATGTAAGACATCTAAGCTATTATCCAGATGAGATTGGGATAAGCATAGTGACAAGACTACTTGTATCCAAAATCTTGATGAATGAGGGTAGTTTTGTCATTTCAATAAATATATATGAAGCTGGGCATATTCTTATATTTATGTGGACTGTAGACTATCGTATTTATAGAACTATCTCCCTCAAAGTATCTTTCTGTGGTTATCTTAATATTTGACCAGATTTTCGAAGTGATTCTATCTTAAAATTTATGGAAGAATTAGTTATATTCTTTGTTTTGATAAGGATGATTTAAACTATAAATCTAATTAGGCTATTCAGAAAATAAAATCTCTAGAATATAGATTGAACAGAAATTATTGGTTTTGTTGCCTGATTTTGTTATGTCATGATGTGCTTTTTGTTGTACTATTTTTTTTTTGTTTAATTTCATTATACATATAACAATGAATCTGCTGTGAGAATCTACAAATTGTTAAACCATGTATTAGCAATAGTTAATTCACAGTGTGTTGAGTTTCTAATTTTTTTTTTTATCCAGCTAAATTCATACTTTTTGCCATGCAATAAGAAAGAATTTGTTTAGATACATACAGCTTTATAAACAATAAACATACCTCGACCATCTTTGCCCCCAACAAAAAAAAACACTCAACTACTCTTATAGGAATAAAGTAATATGCTTAAATGGTTATGAGATATAAAATATACACACACTTATTAAAATTTATGAGAGAAATTATTGAGGAAGCTGGTTCTTGAAAATTCTAAAATACTAAGTGAGGAGAATTATTGAAAATGATGCTCCTAAGAAAGACGCACGCCAAAACAACACATTTAATATTATCTACATGCAACTGCCTAATTTCTATGCTGACAAATTTCATTCTATCACATTTTTGTTTGCATACCTACCTAAGAGTAAAATCTTGGATAGAGACAGATGATGAAAATAGCCTTGAGTAGGCATGGCTTGGCTTGACATCGATAGGATAGCAACCTAAGATTTAGACACCGCAAAATCTTCACGTGCCTGTCCACGTGGATATGCGAAGAAATTATATCTTACACTACATACACTATGTAAATGATACACAACGAGAACAATCTGAATCTTGAGACGAGGTAAAGAGATGATAATCTGAAATGAGCTGCATGTCGCTTATAAGAACTCCTTGATTGGTATAGTGCATGTAATGTAGGATATGATTTTTGGATGCGAGTGTACCAACATTTTTGTCTGATTTTCTATACGAGATAAGGTGGCCTGAGGCAAAGCCTATTCGGCTCCTCCTCTACAAGAGTATGGATATGGCATAGAGAATGGAGGTCATCGTTGGATAAATAACTCGGCACCAGCTGGAGCTTAGCATAGCCGATAGGTGCTAGCCTGGTTCATAAGCAAGAGTCAAATTAGCTCAAGTTTGGCTTAGGTTGCAATGGTTGGATATAGTTCAAGTATAATTTGGACGAGCTTTGACTCAGTCAAAGCTAGAATATGATAATTCAATAGGCTACAGTTGAGCACAAGCTTAGACTAATCATTTTATAGTTTGAAAGCACTAATTTAATAATTCACATAGGAATCTCTCAACTACCACACACGAGAGAGAACCTTGTTTTATTTTTTTATCTCTATGGATAAAGTTTTAAATATTAGGAATGGTGAGGTACCAATATAGTTGGTGTGTATGGAGATTTCTAGAATTAAAATAAAAAATTGATATACTATCAGTATAGATTGCAGGTTATGGGCTAATATATACCGGTCCACCTTTTTTTCAATGCCAAAGATGGTATGAGCATCATCATGACGACATAATACCATAGATACGGTCCCACTAGAATAATAGCTGATTCCTTATTTATAAGCCCATTTAGATAACTATAGAAATTATTCAAGAGGTATTCTTTATATGATTGGCTCTCTAAAAATGGTTGTTGTGAGGAGGAAAGAATTTTTCAAACCAAAAAATCCTAAATCATAAAGTTTACATTCTCCATGATAGCAAGGATGCCATATCACACCACACATTTTGCTCTGGACGCTCGATACAATCAGTTCTGCCTCTCAACCGAGGGGTTTGCTTATGCAAGATTAGATATCTAAAGAGATTATATACTAGGGCTAGCTTAGGCTGGCTTAACTTCAGATTGGACTTTGGACTAGGTCCGAAAAATTTTGACTAGATTTAGGCTTAATATAAAGTTATTTCTATTTAAACTAGATTTAGGCATATTGTTATCCTAGGCTAAGCCTAGCCCCAGCTGAAGTCCATATGTGGCTTGAAATGAAGCTTAATTGGAGGTCCAACCGACAACTTGCTTCTATTCAAATAGGTTTGGTCAGGCATTATATGGCTTCACGAGCTCCTCAAATCGGCAATCATATAAAATGTAATTTCTTCTTCTTCTTATATTCTCAACTTCCCGCTCCTCCTCCTTGCTTGCCAATCAATTTAAGATTTTTTTCTCCTGCATTATTGCTGCTGTTGACATCCATTACCAGCTCCCTCTTCTGCTCCCTCTCTTTTCCACTTCTTCTCCCCTCCTCTCCTTTAGATCAATCTTTCTCTCCGTTTCCTCAAACCCTAAATTTAGATCCTGTTTCCAATAGAAGGGGAAGGAATGGAGAGAAAACTCACTAAGATCAAAGAATGGCGATCAAAGTATATCTTTACTCCAAGCCCAACATCCAACCTCCCTAAAACATTAATGGTACAAAGGGCCACCATCGTTCCTCACCACCAAGGCCCAAGTGCACGAGCCAACCACCCCTAGCCTAGGAAGGCCCACCATTGGAGCAGTCGGGAGGAGGTTAGAAGTTGGTAGAAGTGGAGGAGATTGCTTCTAAGATGAGAGTATTTCGATGAGTTTGGAAAATTCAAAAACTTAAGCAATAGAGATGATGGTGTTGGTAATGATAATATTGATGGTAATGGTAGTGTTAGAGGTAATATAAGAAGAGGAGAATGAGAGAATAATAGAAGCAATTTGAATGCAAAAAGATGCTACTCCATATGCTCTGATTAGTATATTCTTGGAGAGGAAAGTCTCCAAATGTCTCACTGCATTAGCTCTAGTAGGATTGGAAATGGTAAAAGGATAAAAGAAAGGGGAGTTGGTAAAAATTCAACAAACAAATGGTGGTTTGAAGGGGAGGAGGCTAGGTATGCTACAAAGATGAAAGCTTTTCAATATCAAAGATTTGGCAAAGATCTAATAAGGAGGTAAAGCTTCCAATCCCTTCAGATGCTTCCTCTTTGAAAGGGGGATTTCCATAGGCTAGGAGAAGTATTAGGGATACCTGAAACATATATGTAATTATGTGATAATTGTTATTGCCTTCTCTTCTTTTCTCTCCTTTTCTTTAAACTCTCAATGGTGGTTATTCAACCCCAGCATTAAAATTCATATTTATTCCTTTTCTTTGCTTTGATTTATTTATCTCTTTGAATATTACAGTTGTTGTATTGTTAGATGGAATTTTCAAAAGATGGTTGATAAGCAAAAGATGGTTCCATAGTCTGATGATTTGGATTGCTCATTGCTCAATTATTTTGTGGTGTTCCTTAAGTTTAATTATCAGTCATCATACAGATTTCAAACCAGCAATTATTAGTTCTCTTTTGTTTCTAAATACTAAAAGTCCAGTGATACATGTTTGTAGCTCTCTCCTTATTTTGATATCAGAATTGTAGCTCCATCGTTGATTGAAGGATCCGGAGAAGTAAATTTTCAGAACCCTTCTTGTAAGATGCCTTTACGATATTGTTATAGGGCAAAATGCCAAAAATGCCAGTAAATGTGCATCATTATTTTAGTTCATTTTACTTTGTTTTACTCTATTTGTAGACAGATGGCAGCTCTTTTTCACCCTTCATTATCCTACAAAAAAAAAAAAAATCCAAATAAGATCGCTTGCATATCTCTTGAATATGGCCATAAAAGAGTACCAAAAAAAAAAGAATAAGTTGGTAAATATGAAAGGTTTCCTTCTTTAAATAGCTATAGACATAGCAGTTAAGAGGAGAGATCAAGTGTAACTTTTAAAAATTTTGAAATATATACGAAAATCATGATTTTTTTAAAAACATCTTTATAATTTTCAAATAAACTTTTCAGACTTTAAAATGAGAAAATAAATTAACAATTTCACCATCGTCGCAACTAAACCATATTCCAACAAAATCCAAGTTTTTAAGATTTTTTGGGGTACAAATGCAAGTGTCAAAAATTAAAGAGATGCTACTGTAATTTAGCTAAAACTTTTAGATAGCCTTTTCGCATGGCAGAACATCACTCGGACGGAATCAAATTCATGAGGAGTTTTCCTGCAACTGTCATGACAATCACACAATCCTAAGTGTTTCGATCAACCAGGGCCCACTTCTCTGATCAATGCTAGTTTCACTTAGCACAGACTTTTGGATGATAACTAATTAAAGACAGTTGGAGCCATCAACACCGAGACAGCAGCCTAGCCTGAAAGCAAATTAGAATAAGCAAGGCCAGCCAGTCTCTTCACCAATCTGATTTAACAGAGACTCTGTCTATATCTCTTCACCTAATTAATTTAGCTGAGACTTTATAATAACAGAAGCAATCTAGACCCATGTCCTTTGCAAAGGGTGCCACATGTACAAGCGTGGCAAAATGTCATTCGCTTGCATTAAAAGCACATAAAAAAAAGGTCACCTCATAGAAAAGACGGCAGGCAAGTCAAACAATCAGAGGCCCCATTCACAACAAAGTCCTTAAATAAATTACAGTATAATGACAAATAATTAGAAAGCTCTGATCATGTCCTATATGAAAATAAGAAGAGCAAAGAGCACATGGCCAGCTGCCCGTGTTCTTAGTCTGCACGGGATTGACCAGCCCGAGATGAAAGGATGATACCGACAATGAGACCATAGAGGGCAAGAGCTTCTGCAAAAATAAGAATTAGAATCATGCCAACAAATAGCTTTGGCTGCTGTGCGTTGGCCCTGCAATGACACATAAACCCAATTATTAAAATATAGTGCAAATACGTATAAAGTACATGTAAAATAACATGTATTGTATCAGGTCCGCACAACATAAACTATTAGGCCATACATATTCGATACTGATATACAGATAAGATCTTTTGGCATAACAATAATAAAGAAAGGCATAAGCCTGCTTTTTTGTGGAAAATACAGAATAATAGGACCTCCCACAGCCATTTTTCTTCCCTCAATTTTAGCAGCCAAACATAGACAACATTCGAATCATAAGAAAAGGATGTAGGCGGAGCAAAAATATGTCAAACACCCCAGAAAAATCCCCATATCTGTGATCAAGTAATCGATCACAAATCTAGGAGGAGAGGAGAGCGGCAAGTCTATCTTCCACTTCATTGATGATGCTGACATTGTCGGCTACAAACGATGATTGACAAATCAAGACAGCGACTCATTTAGCAAGGTGCAAACATGCACAGCAACAACATCAGCCTTCACCACAGGAATAGTATATGAAAGGACAAGGATTGTCGTATGTGTCGGAATGACTGATTAAATGAACCAGTGATAGGTCTCACTGAGACCCAATGTTGACATCAACATGATCAGTAATATTAAATACAATTACTGACTAGCCTACAACTCCCACCCACCATACAACGACAAATCCCACCTCAACATTTAGGCCAACCCCTTCAGGCTATAATAACCAGGTCTAAATCATGGCGTGTAATCAATAACGGTAGCCAGTACCATTCAAGGTGTCAGTGGTGGAGTCATTACAATATCATGAAAAAAAATTTGCAAAGTTTAGCAGAAGATTAATACAATACCATAATGGGTAAAAGGATATGCATATCAAACATAACAACAAAGATTATGCTGATGTCAAGCCAATGAGTTTTGTTGGGTTTCAACAAGTAAAATCAAATATCCAAAACAATCTGAAGGGGAGATTGCTCATATAGACCACAAGAACAGATCACTAGTTTTCTTTTACAAAATTTTAAAAATGTGTATCCCCATTGCACAACACTTCCAGACCATGAGATCTTGGTTGAATAATCATATGTTTGGTGCTTTTAATACTTTCAAAAGATGTCATGTCAAAGTGTCTCTTGTACAGAAGAAGAGATGCTCAGATTTAATTCATTGTTCAACTAAATTAAATTAAATACGCCAGAGCTCAGCTCAAAAATGGAATGTTCAGCTAAACTAAAATTCAAACAACCTATATAAATTCAAATCATACTAATTCCAGTTACCTACAACATTCAATATGCAACAACCTCAGAAAAATACCTCAACCAATAATAGATATTAAACCCATCCGAACTTCGAGAGGATTGTATCTCATAAATTTTATCATGCTAGATGGCATTTCATGGCTCAACTTATAAACATCAAATACTTTTCACATTGTATGTGACAACAATGATACAATTGCACGAAACTGCACCGTTGTTTTTAGATGAATAATCTGTAGGACAGTATATCAATTTGGCAAACTCTGGTACTGTTATCTTAACCACAAGATTTGTTGATGAACTCTTACATCATAAGCTTCATCAGTCTTACAATAACTTGATGATCTCAAAACCTCGGTGATGCTTATATTGTCTATTCACCTGTTACTACTGTTCCTTCTACCCAATATAGAGCCCCATCCACTAAATTCTAACTTGTCCAAAATGAAATGGACTATCCTGGACGCACTTAGTAATACAATCAAGAAAATGTTACTGATGCTGAATCAGCATGATAATCAATATTTTAACACTGAAGCTATCTTAGATAAGCCAACAAATACATCCCAATAAATTCCATCTATAATGTAGTATGACATCAAACAACATTGATGTAATGACCACACCATTTGTGATGAAGTGATACCTTTATTTCGATTTTTTATAGCTTAATGATGTCAAGTTTAATGTCAATATTTCAATATTTTTTGGCAATAGAAGGGCTACCTCTGATAAATCAGAATGGCATCATTATTGTAAAGACATATGAACTTTTTGAAGAACATTCCAAAATAATGTCTTGGAATTTCTTAACACACTATAAGCAGTGACCTCACAATGTTGCATCATCAAATATACAAAGATCTAAAATGATATATTTAAAGATATTAATAAAAGCAAAAAAATGAAAAACATTTTATCGATCAGATATAGTAATTGCATTAATTACAAGTATAATCTAAACAAACAAAGAACACATAAATTTCAAGATAACATGGACATAAAACCAGGAGAAAAGAAGAATCCAACTGTGTTAAGTAAAATAATCAAAATTTCAAATTATAACAACAAATGCCCATTCCTTCATGATGAACCATATATCATTAAACCACAAAGAGCAACATAAACAAAATATTTTGGCTGTATCTTCAGTATTTTACAACACAAATGTATTTACTTTCACCTTAAAGCTGCCACACCACCCCACACCACCCACCCCACACCCCCCCACCCTCCGGGTGCCAAAACCAAAAACCACCACCAAAAAAGAAGGTATCCCTTGCTCCGCATTCATCCATCAATATCATCATAACTACCAAACAATTTATCAGCAAATTAGACCTCCAATTACAATGAACCACCCAAATGAGACTTGAAAAATTGCAGGTGTGGAATGATGTTCCTTTGCTCTAGAGCAATGTGCAACTCTATACCCTGCCCAGCATCCTCTAAGGAGACTTCAACATGTTAAGAACTCACATAAGACCATATCTAAAACAGAACCTGGATCATGTTAATGTAGTTGGGCCTTTAGATATCCTAAACATAAAAGTGTTCCCCTGTCCATGATGCAAGTGCTGATAAGTCTCATCAGTTTTAATAGGTTACCCATTTCCCTAAGCTAAATCCTTTCACCTACAAATATGACAGGCATTTGATGAGGATTTCAACAGTTTTCAAGACGAAATAGGGAATTAAAGGAGACATCAAAGATTGTGGAACAACATTATCAACCTGATGGCTTCATTAGAGACCATCAGAGCACTCGGATCATAACCCAAGTCACAAAGAAGTTGCTTTCGAGTCTTTATTTATTTTATTTGAGGGGGGTGTGCTATGTGTATTTTCTGTTCTATTTAGTTCTAAGCATGCAATAGAAAACTTTTTTGTCAAGGAAAGACCAAACCAGGCAGTTCGGGCTGTACAGAATCGACCCGATCAAGAACAAGAGTGGATTGGGCAGTTGGGTCAGTTCAGCCCCTTTAAAGTCTCCTAAACCGCTGCCTCCCGAGCACCCCAACCCCCCCCCCTCCCCACAAAAAAAAAAAAGAACCCTATGACGTCTTCTCTC
>KE504899.1:187159-200176 GCA_000441515.1 Elaeis oleifera
GAGGTAACGATAATAGATAGATTTTGTTGTGTGTGTGTGTGTGTGGGAGAGAGAGAGAGAACAGAAGGTCCTTTATGATATTTTGTCAAACCACAGGGATCAAGTGGCATAAATTGGCTTGTGAAAGGTTTCTGACATCTGGGCCTGCACATTGAGGATTTAGCATCACAAGTTGTGATTTCAAACTCTTTCAAAACGTAGTTACCAGATTTGGAGCAAGTTAAGTGCAGGCGCAAAGCAAATATTTTAGAAACACTTAGTAGTTCGAGATTCCATGAAAATTCTGAAAGAGTACTGTAGGTAGAAGATTAAAAGGTGTTACACAAGATTCTCTCACCTGAGCTGTATTCTTAAACACTTAACCATGGGACAAAGATTAATTCCTTTGATATTCTATCCTTATTTTACAGGGATCAAACACATAAGACATCAAGATGCAGTTCAATGTACAACAATGTAACCCAAAACATTTTTTTTGGTAATTAGCCCAAAAATTTGTTCATTGCATATCAATATCCCAATATTTCCTCCTAGGTGGTTTCAAATCCTTATGACATACAATATAATATATTTGTCACTGCTGTGCCTCTTGCCTTGCAAATTTAGCATCTTCTCATATCTTTATTTGGCATTTTTCACTGTATCTTAGCACAGGGAGAGAGGAGGAGAAGGAGGAGGTTCAGAGGACCATAGGAGTGGTAGTACAAGAAGGAGAGGAGGGGGGGAGTGGCTAGGTGGGAAGGTTGGCCAAATACAGAAAAGTTCATGGAGGATGCTCACGTTTGGCAATCATCATTGTAAACTTCAAAGTTCCTCCCTATTCTTTGTCATGTTTCAATATTATCTCCTAAAATTTCATTCGGTAATTGGAAGGCCACATGTGGATGAGTCTGAAGAGTCTAAAGTTGAAGGCCCGAGGCATAGAGAACGCTAATTCGGTGAAGGTGGGATCAAAAGGGACAGAAATATGCAAGTGAGATGAAAGGGGAGCAACATCTAGTGCTCCAACAAGCTTGCCCAAATTCCCTTGTTCTTCTCTCTCTCCACTGTCTTTGGGAAGAGGGGCCTTGGTTTGCTCTCTGAGCTCAGAGGAGGAAGCACAATATAGCATAACAGAGAGAAGTATTTTTGCTTAGTCTCGCATTGATCATGAACTGATTGGCCTGATCAAAATTCAAAGTTACTCTTCTACCCTTCTAGCAAATCAAGGGCTACAATTAAACATCTGAATAACTGAAAAATTGAGAAAATTATGAAATAAAACTCTATAATGTAATAGTATACTATCTTATGCTGTAGGCAATTTAAGCTTTGAACAGAAACCAAGGTTGTTGCATAGTTGACCAAGCTCAAACCACAAATTTTTTGAGCCCAAACCAAGTCACTGAGTGTCACAATGGCTAGAACCAAGCTGGCTAGCTCCACTACCAACCTTAACTGTAACTTTCCATAACACCATAACAATAACCAGCAAGTAAGCCTTATTCTAATAGGAGCATTTTCTATTTAGCTTTCCTACTTCTTATCATGTACAGTGCCTACATATGCCTAAGGCAGATAACTATATGGTGCCTAAAATGCACTGTGATGTGATAACATGAAACTTCAATGATCACATCACTTAATTATGTATTGTAAGTAGTTTGAGCTTACCTATATGAAACATGGTTGTTGACATGTCAGTTGTTGGACACCCTTTTAAAACTAAAATCTAGAATAAATCACCATTGTTTCATCAATATACGCATCCATTGCAATCTCCATTATCCATGATATATTCAGCAAACCATTAGTTGCCAACATGTAAATTTCCATGTAACTAACACATCAGCACTCCATAAAGTCAAATCAACTTCAATGAATAACAGCATGACCGTTAATCTCTTGAAGCTCTCCAGATGGTTCCCATTAGTACTTTATAATTTCCAAGTTGCCTTTGGAGCCCAATGAATCATGGTATTTTCTATCGAGATGAAGATAACACCCACAAACAGTTTTTTTCCCATAAATCAGTATCAATTGTTGATGTATGAATTAGAAATTATCAAGAGCTTCAATCCACCAAATTATGCAATCCAAGCTGTAGATGCCATCTGGAAGCAGAATTTTCCTTTGAGTCTTACTCATTGTCAACCCACGAGTCCAACTTCTTTAAAAGGTTCTTATCAACCAAGCTTCAATAGAACATGTAGCAACACACACATACACAGAGAGAGAGAGAGAGAGAGAGATCCTATCTCTTCTCTATGGAACATTGATGACATATTAGTATTCTCTCCCTCTATTGATGACATATTAGTATTCTCTCCCTCTATTGAACAATTGTATACAATTGTTCAAATTAAGAATATGGTAATTAAAAGTAAGAATTATTTGATAAGGAACTTTAAATAGTGAATTGAATAAAATTGCAGAACAAGAAGAAGATGAACAGTAATATTGAAGAATAAGAAGAGGAACAGTAATATTATTATAAAAGCTTCACCTTAGGACAACCGTTCAATATGGTCGGCTTTCTCCACTCACAATCATACCAGGACAACCTTACAGGATAAGTTTAAAAAGGCAGCAAATCCCCAAATAGAAACTATACCGAATATAATGAAAAATGATAAAAAAATACAGGATCAGAAAATTCTAGCTTATTACAGAAGATTGAAATATAGATGAAAGCATAAATAGCTATGTATCATATGATGATTGGTAGCATAACTCCTTACTGCTTAAACTTCTTCTTCAAATACCCAGCTTTATTCTGAAATAATTGAAATTTACAAAGTAAGATAGAGAAAACAAAATATATTAAAAAGATAAAATTTTATTGTAAATAACTTTCCTTGCACCCAGAACTTGGGAATGTAGGAAGATTGGAGATTACAAAGGTGATTGAGGGTTACAAAGATTGGAGGATACAAAGATTGGAGTTCTGGTTGGAGGGGAGATTACACAGGTGATTGAGGACTACAAAGTTTGAAGGTGGTTGTTTTTGAAGTTGAAGTGATGATCTTCAAGTTGAAGTGTTGCCTTTTATTAGACTTTTGTAATCGGACTTCATTCAATCTCCTACCTCTCTCTCTCTCTCCCTTCTCTTTATTACTCTTTTACAACTTTCAAGGTTCTTATTATATTCTAATGACATTTTCTTCTCCAATAACTTCTTAACTTGCAGCAATACACTGGGTCTTGATAAATATCTCATCTAAAAATATTTCAAACCACAATTATAATTGACAACGTTAAACCATCTATTAGGTGTCAGCCTTCACGATCCATTCCTATCGAATTCCACATCCCCTCTCAATACAAGCTATCTCAAGGCTTCTCTTGGAACTTCCGTTGATGCTAGTCAAAGTATCCTCCTCATTTCCTCCCTCGTCTCCCCTTCAAATAAATTCAAACTCATCCCTTATTTAGCCTTCATCACTCCAACTCTCCAACATTGACCCTAAAAGTTTACTTTATAGCAGCAAATAAAACCAAAACCGCTTTAATATGGAAAATTCATCGATATGAATCCTTAAAACACTAAAAATCCCGTCTTTTAACAAGCAACTACAACAACAAAAAAAGAAGAAGAAGCAGGAATTGGAATAAAATCTACTAATTTTAACAAAACCCTATAGTTGACCAAAAATCAAATTAAGTTAAGGCAGAAGTGAGAGTACCAGGCGAGATATAGGGCCGGCGGCCAGGCCCGGGGTTGGAGACCCGAAGCACGAACCGAGCGATGGGGGGCTGCTCCTTTGAGACCCGACACGGCTCCGGGAAGAGCCGGATGTACATGTATCGGTTCTTCTCCACAGATAAGAACCTGTGACCCCAAAATATTTCCAAGAAAATCAAACTTTTACCCAGAAACATCAAAGATTAAGCATCAAAGATCGATTTTTCCCCCGCAAATTTCCAAAAGAATGCAAAAAAAAAAAAGAAAGAAAAGAAAAGGAAGTCACCAGTTCCAGATGCCGAGCCTGAAGGCATCGGAGCGGCGGTAAGAGCAGGGACCGAAGCTCTCGATCTTCCACTGCGCCAACCTGGAGATGGTTTCCACCTTCGAATCGCTCCCGTTTGCCCCTCCACCGCTCATCCCTCTCTCCCACCGAGCTCCCCCCTCCTCTCTCTCGCTCTGGAAAGAGTGAGAAGAAAAAAAAAGACCTCCAACTGAAAATTATTGGTTGAACCAGGCCCACCACATCATTTGTGGACCAGTTCACAGACGCGTCCACAGATGTGATGGGAGGGAAAAAAAAAATCGCCGATGGAAGAAATCCATCCCGTGGGGGTAAGGAGTAAACCCTCTCGTTCTGCCACGGGACCTCCACCAGCGGCCCTCCGCATACCCTCCATATCTCCTCGTACGGCCCCCTTCCCATCCTAAAACCCAGCAAAATCCATCAGAAAACCGAACTAAAGAGACCCTGATCCAAACGCCATAAGAGACCTCGATTCCCAGAGCTCTCCAACCCTCCTCTCTCACCAAGCTCGCCCTTTTGTGATCGCGCATCGAATCATCCGGTCGATGAAGAAGGAGAATCGGATGTCCTTTTCCTCGCCCCGGGCCGACGATCTGCTCTCCAGGTTTGTCGCGAACGACGACTTGGTGTCGGAGCAGTCCCCATCGTCGAAGAGCATCCGGTCTTCGGCGGCCGGGGAGGCCGAGTCCCACCGCATGATCTTCCGCTCCACCACCTCCAGCTCCCCCTCCACCGCCTCTCGTCGAAGAGCATCCAGTCTTCGGCGGCTGCGGAGGCCGAGTTCCGCCACATGATCTCCAGCTCCGCCGCCGGCGACGCGATCGGGCCTCCGCGGTCAAAGAGTGAAGGGACGAAACGGATCCTATAATCGCGATGGATTTCGTCCGGCGATTTTTCCCTCCCATCACGTCTGCAGACGTGTTGCTCACTGGTTGAACTGGTCCATAAATGACGTGGTGGACCCGGTTCAACCACTATTTTTTTTCTGTGTTGGTGCGGTGTGCTTTCACGCTAATGAGACGTGTCCCGCTCAGCCAATGTATAGAGGACAGGCTTTCTAGCAAATGAACAGCTAACACGTGGGAAATAATCTTCAATGAAAAATCTCATCCCTCATCGAGAAATTATTGTCTGACCACGTCCATCACATGTTTCGGAGCATGTTCACAATGAACAGTGTATAATTAAGAACTAGTTTATAACTCCGTACAGGATGAGATTTTTTTATAAAAAAATATTTTATTTTATAAATTTATTAATATTTATTATAAATATTAAAATAATTAAATAATAAAAATATATTTTATACATAATATAAATTATAAGTTATTTATTTTTTTAATTTAAAATTTTTATAGACCTCTTGCGACCTAACTCCTCTTAAAATCTCTTTCTTCTTTCGTATTAGCGTTCATTCTTTTTTATTTATTTTTTACCTCTGAAATCTCATCTTGATCGTTCTCTCTTCTCTTCTTTTTTTTTTTTTTGCTACTATAGTGGAGCCCGCTCTTGGAGAGCCGAGACCTCATATGGATCGAGCGTATCAATAACCACTCGCATATCCACAATACACGTCAACTCTATCAATGTAGAAGCATCCGTTTTATCACCTCTATTGTGCCTCCGTCAAAAATACCATCCACCGATGATCCTCGTTAGGTAGCCCTCACATCATAATCATGAGAACAAAATCCCATAAATTGAAAATTTTGTGCTAAAGAAGAATCCTTTGGATCAAAAATCTCCAACCCTACAAAATATCATGCTTCAACCAAGATTTAGGTCTCAAAATCCCAAGAAACCAACTCATTAAGGTCTCAAAACCCACCTCCTCGTAGGTCACCACCCTCCGCTGCCTCCACCCACTCCCACCGCAGCCTCCTCTCTCCTCCTCCTATGGTGGTGACGCCCAAGATTAAGCTCTCAAAACCTCAAGCAACCAACTCACACTGCCACAATATGCACAGAATCCCATGTACTTGAGAAAAACCCCCATCCTCCTCACAAGTCACCACCCTCCATCGCCTCCCCCACTCCCATCGTAGCCTCCTCTCTTCCTCCTCCTCCTCCTCCTCCTACAGTAGTGCTGTCTGAGAGCGCAACGTCCTGCGCTCCGCCACCCCATGGGACCCTGATGGCCAACAGACCCGGTCATCCATCTTTGCCTCCTTTGGCTCCTCCCCAATCTCTCTGTCAAAACAGAAGATGGGAAAGAGGAGCACTAAAAGGTAAGGCGTGGTGGTCCATGGCATTGACTCATGGCGGCTGTCGCTGTAGCAAATCACGGCGACGATGGTCGGCCGATAGAAAAGAAGAAGAGAAAAAAGAGAGAAGGGATACCCTATTCCACCGCAGGTCCAGTGGAAGAGGAAGAAAAAGGATCTAGAAAATACCTCGACTCCCACAAAGTCTCACGATTTCGATTTGATCCGAGCTTGTAACATCTTAGCAAAAAATAAATAAATAAATAAAATGAGTTAGAAATACTCATCCTCATCGGGATTACTGGTAGAGGAGCAAAAGAATCAGAAAGACTTGGTCTGACTCTAGGAGATCCCGATCCACACCGGGCAAACCCTTCTCCTTCCTCGAGAGCGGCTAGGGTTTCAAAAGAGGGTCAAGAGTCGACTAGGGTTTCGAAGAGGAAGACAAAAAGAAATAGGAGAAGCGATAGGATCCAGAAGGTTCCGAACCCTTTTATTCTGTCGGATTCAGGTTATGGATTCAGCCATCAAACACAACAACCCGCTCTGACAAGCCTCAAAAATATCCTTTCGAATTTTATTTCACATTTCATTTAGGAACATTTGCATTTCATTTCACATTTGTATTTCATTCCTAAAAAATGCCATCTCCATTTAATTAGAGTTACATTTCATTTCGGAAACATTGCATTTACATTATCTGTAACTGCATATAAAAAGAGCTATAACGGAGATTCAAATCATGCAAGAAAATATTCAGATTCTCTCCAAACTTTTGTTCTCCGATCTGAACTCCCTTCCCAATCTGATCTCTCCTTTTCCTGTTAATCTCCTCCTTTATCTCAATTCTATCTTCAGATTTACACATATATCTCACTGAATTCTTCTAGAAAAGTCGGGATGTAACAAATTTAGTATCAGAACTCAGATCTGAACCTTAGACCTATGGCAAGATGATTTGAAAATAGTAGTGAAGCTTGCTTGATACTGTAATCGACCATCTGTGGTGCTGCATAGTTCAGGTTAGAGATCGGCAGCAGAATTTCATTCAATTAAGTAAGACACTCAACATCAGGTAACACTCTCAAAACTGATTAGATCTATTTCCAAAATAGATTGTGATAAATATATCAGGGTCTACAAGGGTGATTACTGTTTCAATAAGTTAGGAACAGCAATCTGGCCTCATAAAATCATCATTGGCCACCCTGAATTGAATTGTTGTAGCCAGGAGTTATAAAAATTTTTAATCTCTGTCAAACGGTTTCAAAATAGATTTTAAAAAATTTTCTGGAGTGTAGTAAAAAATGGCAGAAGAAACTAGATTAAAAGATATCTGTGAAAACCTACGAGCACTGGAAGAAAGAATGCAAGCATTTACTACAGACTGCCACAACCATATTGAAAACAAATTACAACAAGTATCTGAGGAATACAATACAAAGTTGAGTATGTTTGTAAGACAGTTAGATGAAATACAGATTGAGGAAAGATAGAGATATGAAGCTTTACAAATTGAAGCTGCAAGGAGGTATGGAATTATGATGCAGAATAAAATCGCAGGCATGAGCAGTTGCTGAAGCTAATTTCACCGCAGCCATCAGTTTCTCAATCCACTCCTTCATTCACTGCAAACAACAATCCATCAGCCCCAAGAAATGGAAGAACAAACAGTTCAGAGCCACCTGGCTGTAGCTCATCAGCAGTAGCAGCTGAAATTAGAGGTAAAAGAATACTACCCACACCTTATCAACCATTGGATAGGATGGGTGATATTCAAAACAGGACCCCACTTCACCTACCTTATCCAAAGTTAGAATTTCCTACCTTTAATAGTGAAGAACCCAGAGAATGGAGCAATAAGAGTGAACAATATTTAAAATATATCGGATTCCAGTGGTTCAGTGCGTGAAAATTGCTACAATGTATTTCATGGGAAAGGCACACAGATGGAAGGAAGGGTACTTAAACCAAATTTGAGTTGGAAAGAATTGGTGGAAGCAGTGAACAGAAAGTTTGACAGTGAAAATATGAAATAGTTGATCAGAAAATTTAATAAATTGGTGCAGATAAGTACTGTGGAGAAGTATCAAGAAAAGTTTGAGGATATGAGAGCTAGGATGGTACAATATAACCCAGCATTAACCGAAAGATATTTTATAGAAAGCTATATTAGTGGGTTGAAGGAAGAATTGATACCCTATATTGATTTATCTCATCCTACAACTTTAGAAGAGGTGTACAAACAAGCTAAGTTACATGAACAGGCTTTGTTAATGATGTGGAAAAGGAACAAAATGATTTACAAAACACCCATAACTAAGATAGTAGAATATTTTCACACTAAATCAGTAGTACAGAAGGAAAACACAAAATCTCAAACCTTAAGAAATCAGAAGTTATTTCAGAAGGATAATAAACAACAGTGAGAACAAAGAAGAGCGGCTAGCCTGTGCTTCAAATGTTGAGAAAAATATCATCCAAAGCATCAGTGTTCACTGAAGATGAATCAATCTGTTAATGCCACAATAGAAACTGATGAAGTATTTGATGAACAGCTATTGCAGGAAGAGGAGGAAGAAGAGATAGAGGAAGAGACCATGACAGAAGAAGAAAAAGATAAAAATATAGAAACAGCTGTATATGCCTTAATGGGATAAAATCAAAATAAAACTATTAAGATTCAAGAAGAAGCTGGTCATAAAACTCTAGTCATTCTAATTGACACAGGAAGTACTCACAGCTTTATTGATTATCAAGTGGCTAAAGAAGTGAAGGCTACAATTACTGCAGCAAATCCATTAGTGGTAACAGTGGCAAATGGATACAAAGTGTTGAGTAAGCTTAAATGTGTCAATTTTAAATGGACTATGCAAGGAGAACAGTATCAGGCAGATTTAAGGGTGATTAGATTAGATGGATCAAGCATAATTCTGAAAATTGATTGGCTAAGAACCTATGGTAAAGTAACCTTTGATTACTTGGATAATGCTGTTACTTTATTAAGGAAGGAAACAGATGACATTGAAAGATATTACAAAAGGATCTAAATTAAAGACTACTAAGGGCAAACTTCAAATAATCACTGCTACACAGTGGTACAGGTCTGGACTTAAAGGAGATTGTTGTGCAGTTGGGCAACTGAAGAATTTTGATGCAAAAAGAATAGAGGCAGAGATACCTGATTCAGTCAATAAAGTATTAAAATAGTACATTGATGTGTTTCAAGAGCCTAAAAGATTGCCATCCAGTAGGCCACAAGATCACAGAATACCTTTGTTACCGAGCACTAATCTAGTTAATATCAAACCATACAGATATACATATGAACAGAAAAATGAGATTGAAAGACAAATACAGAAAATACTTAAAACTATCATTATTCAACCTAGTACCGATCCATATGCTTTACCTGTATTATTGGTAAAAAAAAAGATAACAGTTAGAGATTTTGTGTGGATTATAGGCAACTCAATAAGGCAACAGTAAAGGATAAATATCCTATACCCTTAATTGATGATCTTTTGGATGAACTTGAAGGGTCTCAATATTTCTCTAAAATAGATTCGAGATCAGATTATCATCAAATCAGAATGAACCCAGAAGATGTATATAAGACAGCTTTTAGAACTCACATGGGCCACTATGAATTTTTAGTGATGCCATTCGGATGAACTAATGCACCAGCCACATTTCAAGCAACCATGAACGAGGTGTTCTCTCCTTATCTTAGAAAGTTTGTACTAGTATTTGATGATATTCTGGTATACAGCAAAATCTTAGAGGAGCATGTGGAATATCTCATTAAAGTATTGACTATATTAAGTGTTGGGTATAAAATACCCCCAGCCGAAGTTCATAAGAGGCCGAACCTCCTTGGATCTTTCTGACTTCGCGCGGCATCTCTTTCGGACTCTTCTGGCAGCCGGACTTCCATAATGTCGATCGAATTCCTCCGACGGACAAGCTCCTTCTAAATCTTCCGGACTTCTCCAAAGACAAACTCCTTCAGTCGTCCGACGGACTGCTCCAAGTACCCTCCGGGCTCCATGATCGGCCGAACTTTCGTAGCGATCGACTGGTCTCCGAATCTCTTCAGACTTCTCCCAACCATGGTCGACTCTGACCTGAATTTTTTCAGATTTCCACAACGGCCGAATTTCTCCAACAGCAGATTTCTACAACGGTCGAACTTCTCCAACATCAGATTTCTACAATGGCCGAACTTCTCCAACAGTGGATTTCTACAACGGTCGCTGAGCTTCTACAGCGGTCGACCGCCTTCTGGATTTCACCCGAGCTCCTGAGAGAGCTGGGTTTCTGCCTCGAACTTTTATTACAAGCGATCTACTCTGAACTTTTACTATAAACGGACTACTCCGAACTTCTATTACGAGTGGCTCGCACCGGATTTCTACTATAAGCGAATACTTTCCGAACTTCTATTATAAATAAATTTCTTCCGAACTTTTACTACAGACGAACTCCAGCGGGCTTCTTCAATAAACGATCCCCATCCGGATCTCTGCAAGAACCAGACTTCGACCGAACTTCTGTAGCGGATGGATTTCGGATGAGCTTCTTCAACGGTTGGACTCCTATAATGGCCCATTACCTTGGATGCCTGCCGTACCTTCCCAGCCATCGACCTCCAATAGTGTCAGTCGGGCTCCAACAGCGCCAAACCGGACTTCCACAGGATCCTCCAGACTCCTCCAAGTGGATGGACCACCCCACCGCCGCCCGAACTTCTACAGAATCCTCATGGAGCCGAACTTCACCAACGAAAAGTCTCCATCCGAGCTTCTACAGTAGGTGACCTCCGCTTGCAGCATCGGCGCCCAAGGCACCCCACAATAGTGAGTTCGCCAGCAACCTCGGAAACATCCGAGCTCCTCTCAGATAGAGAGCTGCCCCGCTCCACCAGAAGCCCTGACCGAATTTCGATCGACAGGTCCGAACTCTCTGACAAGCCACCATGATGGCCACGACTCTGCTCCACTTCCTGTAATGGATTCCATGCGGCTCCACAACTCACTGGCAAGTCACGACAACGGACATCACTCCACTCTCCATGACAGACTCTACGTGGCTCTGAACGACCCCACACGCCACTACTCTCCGTAACAAACTCCGCGTGGCCCCGAACGGCCCACTACCAGGCGGTTACAGACATCGCTGTCGATCAGTTACGCTCTCCGTCTATAAAGGGGACTCCCAAATATGTTTTTCTCTAAGCTCAAAACTCTATCTCAAAATTCTGCTAAAATTTCATTCGAGCACTTCATTCCTGTTGAGGCAGAGAACTGACTTGAGCGTCAGAGGATCTTATCGGAGCAACCCAACTCCAGTATAGACTTCTTTTACAGGTCCTGACGGCGACCGCAACTCCCTCGACTCCAGCTTCTCTGGCGCCAGAAAAATTTTGCACCAACAGGATTGGCGCTAGAGAAAGGGGCGTGTGTCTTCGCAGTACCCTTGTTCTTAAAGGAGTGCTCAACGGGGCCATCTCTGGTCATCCCCCCCCCCAACGTCTTCTTCTCCGGTCTCCTGCCAGATCTCTATCTGATGCCTCCCCGAAGGCGTTCACCAGACGATCTACAGCCTCCACGGCCAGATCTCAGCCAGCTCCGCAAGCTCCGACCTCGTCGTCAGTTTTTCAGGCTCTCCCTCCGCCGGCAACAGCAGTAGGCATGGAGCAGTTTGACCTGCTGGTTCAGCAGGTCAAGGGCCTCACTGAAATAGTGCAGGCTATGCAGCAGCAGCCGCAGGCATCAGTGTGGCTGGAATGAGCATCACCGGAGTTCCAGAATCCGATGACCGGGCGGGCCACTTGGGCCAGCCGCCCCATCTTTCTCAGAAAGGAGAAGCAGAAGGCGGAGAGTCCTCCGTCCGATCACGATTCTACCCCCAGAGAATCCCTATCTCCGTTCCACTAAAAGACTCTCGAGGCTCGCAGTCGAGAGGACCTCCTGGATTAAAGGTTCCAGGAGATGAATCGGCGGATCGAAGAGCTCCGTCGTGCCCCCACTGCTTACGGTGAGGACATCTGTACTGACCCCCCTTTCTCTCAAATGATCATGCAGGAACCAATCCCGCCGAACTTCAAGCTTCTCCAATTCGAGAGCTACGACGGGACCTCGGATCCAGTCGATCATTTGGAGGCCTTCCGGACCATGATGCTGCTCCACGGCACACCAGACGCCATCTTGTGCTGAGCTTTTCCGTCCACTCTGAAGGGAGTGGTAAGAAATTGGTACTCGGTACTGAAGTCGGATACAATCTTCTCCTTTGACCAGATGAGTCATCAGTTTGCGGCCCATTTCATCAGCAGCCGGCATCCCCGACGAGGTTCGGAGTCCCTCATAAACATCAAGCAAAAGGAGGGAGAGTCCATCCGGGCTTACGTCAGCCGCTTCAATGCCGCCGCCTTAGAAGTCCAAAATTTGGATCAGTCAGTCGCAATGGCCGCCTTGAAGAGCGGCCTTCAAAAGAACGACCTCCTCTTCTCCTTAGAAAAGAAGTACCTCAGAGACTTCACCGATCTGCTGGCTCGGGCAGAAGGATACGCCCGGGTGGAAGAAGCCTTCAAGCTGAAAGACGAGGAGGCCGTAAAGGAGCGGCAGGCGAGTGACTCTGGTAAGCTTGCAGTTGAAAGAAGGCCGAGTGAAGTTCGACCACGTTCTCGAACTCTCTCTGGACACAAGCGTGCCCAAACCCTCCTCGAGTGCGTAAACAGAGAAGTTTGGATCGTAGAGTCCGACGGGGCTCTCCTCTAGGAAGATTCCGCAGCTACGCCCCTCTTAATGCATCGAAAACCCAAGTACTGATGGAAATCAGGG
>KE504899.1:256462-269262 GCA_000441515.1 Elaeis oleifera
TTATAAAATCTTTTAGATCACATCTAAATTTTATAATTTAATTAAATAATTTAATTATTAAGATTAGATGTAATTATTTTCACAACTTGTATCGCATACAATAAATTTTAAGATTTCAAGATCTAAGATTTTATAGAAAAATAAGTTCTTCTTTTCACTTTCTTCTTCATGAGATCTCACAATGGTACCCCTGAGTACTTTACTACTCAGATCATCTAATCTAACATATACAAAATTGTTCAAAAATCAGATCTGAAATAAAATATATTTAGATCTAATCTAAATAACATATAATCAGATCTAAAAGCATATGAAATCATATCATAAGGAACAAGGCTCTGATACCAATTGAAAGAAAAGTAGGGCAGTTCTATGCATACAATTTAAAAATTTTCGCGATAGATCATTTGAGATTAAATACTTTAATCTAATTTATATGTATAAGATCTAATCTACACTATCATGCCAAGATTTATGATATGATTTAATATGATATAAAGATCTAAAATAAAATCAGCATAGATCATATTGATGCTCTACATTAAATCTAACCCTTAGATCAAATGAACACTAATCTAACAAGTTCAAAACTGTTACTGAACTATTGTCTACTGATCTCTACTAGTCTATCATGTGGATAGGTGCTCCTTTAGGTTACTCACAGCTGCACAAAGGTGTCCGACCTCTACAGATCATCCACACAAAGATCGATTGCAGATCGGCTCCTCAGGAGTGTTAGTTCGTAAGGATTTTCAAAGGTTGATATACTTCTTCTTCTCTTGAACTCTTGGATGCTCCAAAGGAGAGGAAGAATTTGTGGAGGAAGGGAAGAGAGGAGAGAGCTCCGGTAGAGAAACAAAATCAGCAAGGAGCACAACATGGCATCAACAATTGGAGCCCTCCTTTTATAGATGGGCATCAGGGTTTGGGTCAAAATGAGAGGTGCCAAAGACTCCATGCCAATTCCAATATCGGCATCCCAAATTTTCAAAAAATGGGTGATGGCATGAGAAAAAAGTCTAGTCTTTCTCACACTAATAAACTTTTCAAAGAATTCAAGGAAAAAATCTCTTGGCGTCACCCTTCTTTCCAAACATAACGGATCACTTTCTTTCTTATCTCCTTATCTCTAATTCAGATCACATTCAAATTAGGTAAGAGACAAGGACCATGACTCATCATACATGCCACCTACCCTATCTATGTCTTCTCTCCTCTTGCCCAAAATTCACACGCCAAAATCCTTTTGGTGTTGAGAAGAGAGGCATGGGTCCAAGGTGGCGCAAGGGAGAAGGATAGAGTCCCTGCTGACTGAGATTCTTTATTTTTAATTTGATTCTGAACCAAATCAAATCTAGTTTAACCCAATGAGAAGAATGAACCTAATCTAATTAGAAACCCAATCATCTTAATAAATTTCTAGCCAATTAGGAATTAGCTGAGCTCAAGTCTTGATCAAATTAGGAATAAATTTTTTTGCAATTAGGCTTGATGAAATCAAACCTAATCTAAGTCAAACTAAATCTAATTCAATTAAACTTGATCCAAAGCTCTTTGCTTAATCAAATTGAGTCAATTAGCAATCTAATTACTATTAAATCCTCTATTAATAGCAAAGTTCCAGTTCAATGAGACTTTCTTTCAGAGTCCCAGTTTCAATGGGACTCTTCACCAGAGTCACAATCTAATTGGACTCTTCAGCTATCTGATCAGATCGAATTTTCTAATGTGTGTGACCTCATAGGTTTGAACTTAGGTCGGTAGCATAGGAATAATTTTTATACTAATTGATGTAACTATTTAGTAATGGGATCCGACGTCTGGATAAGCCGAAAGATTGTAAAGCAACATTTTAGAACCTACTGGCGTATGGTTACTATATAATTTATTTCTTTGACCCAAATGCTCAAGGTGACTTAAGGTTTGACTGTCAATCCTAATATAGTCATCCACATTGCATTTCAACCTTTTAAATCTATCACATAGATTATCTTGACCAAAATTTTACTAAATTAAATATACTGATGCAAAACTCCTACTTATTCAGATAGGTTAATTCTATTTTGACTTACGCACCGACTTGATAAGTATTTGACTGTACTTAGTAATCTTTCATCACTAAATTTAAAATTCAGATGGTCTGGCACTAAAGTACAGTGAGTCACTTACAAGTTATCATGGTGATCTCAGATCGGAGGGATACTTATATCCATACCCTTCATGAGCTACTCTTGACAGTAGAGTGTTCGACAAATGGTCACATTTGGTGCGAATGTACTCCTACATTCCATCTGTATGCTATACCAGTGTCTCTACACTCCTTGGCTAAGAGGATAACTAACCCATATGGCACACAATGACCTATACTTGATATTGTTATTGTCCTATTAATAGCGTATCATTTGATCACGAACATATTTTAAGGACTAAATGATAAATCCTTCTTTGTCGATTAAATATAGTCCTAAGGACTTCATCACAACACAGGAGTTCAAATAACATGGACAAAATATGATGAAAATTAATAATTTTATTAATAAATAAATAAATAAATATATATATATTATAAATATGAGTACAACCGTCAATAGGCTGACGATTAGCTCGGAACATAACTCCCAACATTATGTCCCTTCCAAATCGATGTGTCCTTTTCTTTTTTTTTTTTCCTTCCTCTCCGAGATAGAAAAGGCATGGGATAGGTAAGGTACAGCTGCTAACTTGGCACTGTACGTTTTCTTATCCTCCAATTTGAAATAGAAACATCTTTTGTTCCACCTCTTATGACATCTCCCTTCCTCCTGACTTTTCTGGAGCACACTCTATCACTGTGGTAGGTGGAGGGCTAGCTGCTCTGAGCCATCCAATCATCCCTCTTCATTCTTTTTTTTTCTATGATAGGAATGGCATTTGGGAGCCAAAGGGACACCATAGCGTGTTGAACAAAAGGAAAAAAACACCAAGGGAGAACACCTGGTGGGCTACCACATGGTGCGTAGGGAAGCTTGACACATGGTGCATTGGAGAGGCCGACAGTCGTCGTGCCAAGAGAGTCATGGTCTCAACTTTAATGTATTATATATATTCTGTGCAAAATATATGAGTTTCCCTCATTTCTCCCTCTAATGTTCAAAACCATTAGCTTTTTAAAATTGTAGTGTTGTTTCATTATTATATTTCTTCTAAAAACTATAGAGTGCATCACGAATGAAATGAGGAGCACTTTGTTGGGTAGCTAATTTTCACTAGTAATGGAGCATATGCAACATTAAAATGAAAAGGAAAAGATTCAAATTTTCACCAAAACAACATCCACAAATAAGGTATAGAAAGAGAGATGGAGTGAAAGAGGATAAGTGTGAGAACCTAGAATTTTTAACCTTCCAGCATAAATCTCAAAGCATGACCAAAAAGCAAAACCAAAAGAAAAATCCTCAGGCGTGTGATGCACGTGAGGGAAGAATGCAAAAGTCTTCCTCTTCTCCAACTCCATTCGAAAAGGGATTGTGCATCACCAAAATCAAATGGCTTTAACATATAAATAGATATCCCTTCTTCCTCCTTATTTCCCACACCAAATTGCTCGAAAAATCGCCTATGATTTGAATTTTTTGGTCGAGTTTCTTCTTGAGATTCCACTGGAGAGATTGTTGGATCTCTCATCATGGGTGTCATTAGACCGGGATAATGCTTTCTTCCTTTTCCTCATTTTTCTAGTCTCACCATTGTCGGGTTTGGTCCGATAAGCCATCGGATTCATGGGAGATAGAGTCTCCCTTTGCTCTTTGATTTTCTTCTTATTTTGCTGACCGACAGTGGCTATGGCCACCATCAAGATCATCTGTCGGTGCTGTGTGCCATCATTGGCCACCGATCTGGTTCCACAGCCATGGTCAGGTGAAGGGAGGAAGGAAAATAGGGATTCAGTTGCCCTATTTAAAGAAGAAGAAGAGAGAGAGAGCCTCTTTTCTCTCTCTTTCTATCTTTTATTTAATTTTACTCTCTAACTAGGTTGAGGAAAAAAAAAGAAAAAAAAGAGTTTTCTCTTTCTTCCCTCCCTTCTCTCTATATCTTCTCTCTCCACTGTCTCTCTATGAGTTTCTCTCTTTATTTTCTCTCTCTAAAATTTTTTTTCTCTAGACTTCTCCTCTCTCTTTATGGATTTTCTCTCTTTAGGAGGTTTATGGAATAGTAGAGGGTCCAGATATCTAGACATCTAAATCTTAATCGACCCCAGGAGGAGTCTTGGATTTATAATATTAAAATCATTTATTGTAATTTTCAGCTTTCTCTAATCATTTATGATTTTTATATTTGACTCTGATCATATAGAGGTGTAACTATCTATACAAGATGTCGAGCGAAATATCTTAATTCATAAATTGAGAAGTTCATCGATTTTTATGTTTGGATCAATCACCAATAAAGGTAAGGATTCTTGTATACAAATACTTGTAAATATGTTTACTTCTACATTACATGTTTTGATTTTTCGTGACTGATTTTGATAGATATATGATTTCGATATGACTACTTTTACTTTTACATATTTTCATTGATGGCTTTTGGATGGTTTAATTATAATACCAGCTATTGAGATTTTTGAAAAGAATATAATATGATATAATATCTTCTTTATATAATTGAGATTTAATAAATTGATGATCAAAAAAGAATATTTGGACTAGTAATGTTAACTTGAGAATACCCTCGTTATGGATAGAAAAGTGATATTAAGAAAATTCATTATGGACAGATACATAGTATTGAGAATAGCCTACCATGGACAGATATATGGTGCCAAGAATAGCCTATTATAGATAGATATATGGTACCGAGAATAGTCCTGTCATGGGCAGGTATGTGGTATTTGAGTTTGCTACCGCAGGCTAAATCATGGATATTCTTGATTTCTACTATGGGCTGAAGCACAGTTATTTGGTTTGCGATCGCAGACTGAAGCACGATTATTCTGGTTTGCAATTGTGGGCTGAAGCATGGTTGTTCTAATTTGCCACCATGGGCTGGAGCATAGTTATTATGGATTGCCAATCATGGACTGGAACATGATCATGATTAGTCCGAAATCTTAAAAATAATTGTTGATTGAACTGTATCAGATTAATAAAATTTGGATAATAATATATAAAAATATAATTAAATAAAAGAGATTTATTTAATTATATATATGGAATATATCATTTTTGAAAAGATGGATATTCAATGGTACATGATGTATATTTTTCATATATATCGATATTGAGTTATACTAGATACTCGATATAAAATTTTATGATTTATATTTTTTTGATACTATTCATATATTATTTTCAATCATATTATTATATTGACGTGAGTGTGTGTGAAAATTTTTACTATATATAAAGCTCACCATCCCTCTTCCTCCTTTTCTCTTTTTTAGAGTCATAAGGTATATACATTTGGCTATGATCGGAATTATGATTGAAAGGATCGATTAGATAGAGCATTATTAATAATAGTTGGATGATCGAGATTTATAAATTATATAAGATTTGATATTTATTAATATATAATATTTATTATGAATTGAGATCAATAATATTAATGAGATGTTAAGATTGTAAGAAATTTTAAGACCTTACATATTCTTTAGGATCTTGCTTTAAAAAATATGCAGCCATCATGTATCCGACTCTAGATGGGTTCGGAGTGTGATAGAATGGCATCAAAGCATAAATTATGATCACTTGGGATTGTGACATAAGTTACTAAGATATGACAAAAGTGATATCGAAACTTAAGATTATGATTACTAGGAATTATGACTTAGGTGGTATTTGAGTGTAAGGTTATGATCACTAGAGACATGATAGATAACAGAAAGGATTCAAAATTTGGATTTCAGATCAATAGATATTGTGATAAATATGTATAAGTGGCATATGATGTATATAATAGAACTGATGGATTATTTTTTAGATTTTAATAAGTTGGATTTGATCTAAGTATGAGAGGTGTTGATCTGAGAATAAAGTGGGATATATCGATATATTGTATTATGTTGGATATACTTATTCAGTTGCTATTTAGCTGATTTTAAAATTATAAATTTGATATGGATAAGGATCATGATGATTTTTTTAATTTTAATGTAAATTATTTGATCAACTATAATTTTAGATTTATTAGAAGAAAGTTATTTAGGATGTGGTCCAAGAAAGAATTATGTCGTATGAGAGAAAATTTAAGCATTGAACCGATAAGGGAATCATGTATGAAACTTGCACGTAAACAAAAAATATATTTGATTCTATTGGTGGATTAAATTTATTATGATGACATGACATATATATTTAGTAAATTTTTAATAATTTGTATTATCATCTTTTGGATTAGATTACTTGATCTTCCTTTTGTTTGTTAATGATAGTGGGCTGTATTGATTATTTCTAGTCAAGATTTAGAATTTTGAGCTAAGCTAAGGTATCTTACTTTTGTTAAATTTTTGGAAGACTTAATATGAGTTTTAACATATAAGGGACAAGATTTCATTAATGCTAAGGATCGTGATGAAGGAAGCTCTAGGAGAAATAATCAATTTGGTTCTACTCACAAGGATGTTGACTTGAGGTCTTCTAATTTGTTGGAGATATAAGTTAATCAATTTACAAAGAAAGATTGGTTTGGAATAATCCTATTAATTGTCAAATGAATCTAGGGTTAACTCACTTCAAATTAATTTTAGATTTATGGAGTTCTAGATACGTGGAAGAAGCTTATACAATGATTTCAAACATAGAAAGTGTTAGAAAAATCACTATGATTTCGTACGTGAAATTTAAAATTTTTCTATACATCTATGTAGTGGAAATAAATAAATTAAAATAATTTAATTTATACGTATCAGATCAGATCCAAAAATCATAGGATGGATCTTGATATGAATAAGTACTCATGATCTAAAATCTGAAACATAAAATAAATGGTTAGAAAATAAACAGAGATCAGATCTCTATGCTTCGAATCCTACGGATGTCCTGGGTTTTGATCGTAGCCGCACATGCACCTGACCTTTATTGGTATCCATATAGAGCTACTTGATCGGAGCATCGAGATCATCGGTATGCTAGCACCTTGCAGATCTCGCTTCTCATCCTTGGATTTAGATCTCTTCTTCTAGATCTTGAAGAAGGAGATCACTGTGCGAACTCTTTCACGCAGATCCGATGGGATCTGAACCAGATCACCATGAAGAGAAGAAGAATCCTTTTTCTTCTCTTTTCTCTCTCTTTTTCTCTCTTAGATTTGATCTCTATCAGATCTGAGCATGGACATGAAGTGGAGAAGGGAGGAAGAGGTGTTAGAAGAAGATAAAGATGTAAGAAGAAAAGTGCCTCACATCTTCACGTCAAAAACTCTTCATGCCCCAAAAAAATTTTGTCACACAAAAACTTGCTCCTCACCATCCCAAACACTTCATCACACCCTTAAAGATCTTATCTCTTTTGATCTTATCCATTCACACCAAAATCAAAGATAAGATGGGCGTTGGATGTAAGAAAGGAGGAAAGATCTCACACGCACAAACCAATGTGCATCCTCTTTCTCCAATTTTTTTGTCACACAAAAAATACTTCCATGCCTCAATCTGAGAGATTTCTATCTTATTTGAATCAAATTCAAATAGAAAAAATTAGATGAAAAAAATTTCAGATAAGGTGGGGCACCAACTATTGGCGCCCCCTCTCCTTTCATGCACGTGAAGAAAGAAAGATGAGAAAATAATATCTCACTTCTCCTTTTGGTATGATTTCTAGAGAGAGAGTCTAAAAAACCTTAGACTCTCTAAGTTATGATTCATCTGGTTCAAATAGAGCCTCAATCAGATTCAAATCGAGTCCGAAACGAGCCAAATTTGAAAAGGCAGTCAAGTTTGATACAATCAGGCTTAAAATCTAAATCTAATTTAGATGATTGAATCTAATTAATATTAATTAATTTAATTAATTAAATTTAAATTAATTTAATTAATTAAATTTAAATTAATTTAATTTAATTAAATTTAAATTAATTAAAATTTAATTATAATTTAATCAACTCTAAAAAATTATAACACTTACAATTAAGTCTCCGCACTAACAATTAGCAGCTGCCAAAACTGTAACGCTTACAAATTAGCAGTTTCTAAAATTCAAACTATCAATCTGATTGATAATTCGAATATGATCCAAGTCATTGATCAAGTCATGCTCCTTTTGTGTGTGACCCCTCAGATTCAATTCTATTTGGTAGTGAGACATACCGTGATCTCTATCACAGTATCATCGAAACTCTTTCGATGGGCTGAAACGATTCCAACTCACCTCAACAAAGATCATTGATCCGAAATGATCTTAGTGAATTCTCATGATCCACCAGTGATATTTAACAACATGTAGTGACAACCCAACAAATAAAAAATGAACCCTTAGGTGCAGTTATCGTATGATACAATCCCTCTATCAAGAGTCCCGACTTGATGGAGGTCATGGAGAACTTGTCAAATTCCATCGTCAGTCATATGCTAAATTAGCTCGACTCGAATTCATTTGTGAATTCCGTGAAAATTTTTTCTAGTATTCACACTTACTCTGGTCAGAGATTTTTAAACTCAGTCTTATGAATTGCATAGGACTTCTTCTTTCTATCAAGGTCGATAGATTCCATCTAGGTGCATCCTACTCCAAACAGCAAATCTGAACCTACATAGCCAATATATACAGCAAGGATCCATATGGTTAGGGACTAAGGGAATGTGCAGTTAAACTATGTAGCCTCACTGTGAATAGCTAATACACCGCATGTCAAAGGATCAGTCACACCACTGCAGCATCGAGAAAGACTACTGACCAGTGAGTAGACATCCAAGTAGTTTCTCGTGTTGATCACGCTCAGTGTAAGTTGTTCTCTAACAACCACTTGCACTATCACCCCAATATCTCTACATCGCAGACTCGAGACTCATTTGCTCTAAGAGAGGTGATCTGTGCACCGATCTTAAATAGATTGGTCACTATCCTCCGCGACGATCCTTCGATTGGAAGTATTTAAAAATTAACCACTAATGATGTATGTCTCAAATTCTCAATACCTTGAAATATACAAATCATCTTTGTTAATTTCTAAGATAAATTATAGACACCTAAACATGATTGGTTATAAAGACTGCCCATCAAGTACAAAATATATCCTAGAAAAAGGTATGCGTTAGTAAAGATTGGCTTCTAGGATACACATCCAACAAACTCCTACTTACACTAAAGTCAATCTGCCATATAGCTGAGCCCCATCTTCTGAAGATAGGCTTCGGTGTTTAGCTGGCTAAGTGACTTGGGCCTACCATATTTATATGGAATTTACTCTCTTTACCTCCATGTATTTCTACTTGAGGTAATCACGTATATCTGTTCAATGTGCATGGACTTCTGGTGAGAACTTGGCTCTTTAGCGAGGGCTGTGGATCTTTATTTTGTAGTACAATGTCATAGCATCCAATGGTATGACATCTAAGTCTACAACTATCATAAGAATTAGAATGCATTTTGCACATCTATAGCATATTCAGCTTTCATTAGTCGATTGTCTAAAATCCTTCTATCATATCGAACCAACATAACTTAATAATACATACTGATGTAGACATTCTACCATCAGCATCAGTGTATCCTTCCACTCTTAGTTCTAACCCTTCTTCAAAGATGAGGAATAATTTCTTAGTGCTTCTCAACTCTCAGTCTGGATTCAATTAATATTTGCTTGTGACTTTCACAGCAAGATATAGCAAATTGAGTACATAGCATGGCATACACCTATGCCTAAGAGGATAACGGATCGCTCTTGAAGGTTTCAATGCTAAATCCTTTCAGCACCTCTTCTATGTACTTATCTGTGAAATCAAATATTCTTTTAGAATCTATCTCTATAGACTTTTATTTCTAGAATGTTTGACCTAGGTCTTTGAAAAAAAATTTTATATGTAACCACATCATAACCGATGTCAGTATGGGACCCTCCCACTGACCTTCATGTAACTATATGATTCTTCATATCACGTCGTTATAGGTTTTAGGATCATCTCTATGTTCCCAATCTCCCTCAAGAAATACTTTCTCTGAATCTTTTGTAAGAATACCAAGTATCTTTCTAAAGGATAGGAGATTCTACTAGATCTATGAGGTGGAGTTATTATATATACTGACTCATCTTAAATAGGTTATATAGGTCTTGTGACATTATTTTTAGAGATTTTTTTCTTTGAGTTCATTCTCCCACTGTTTCTTAGAAAATAGTATGATTGCTCACAATCATATTGTGAACCATTGGTATCTCAAATACCTTGTGGAATATCGTATAAATAAGTTTTCATTGACCTATCCTCTAACTTGTCCACCATATCATATCTCATATGGTGTGGTAAAATCAGCTTTAGAGGAAACCTAATTAAATTTCAAAAATTAAATCTTGCTCCTAAAGAAACAATAATTGAGCTAGTAATATTCATGATGGACTGGACTATATCTCATATAGTGCCATTATTTTTCACAGATACACTATTGAGCTGAGGTGTATAAGGAGAATTCCATCATGACACTATGTCATTTTCTTAGATAATCGATAAATTTTTATTTGATATTGTATCTTCGATCTGATCGAAGTACCTTTAGAATTTTTTCGATTTATCTTTTCTACTTCATATCTGAATTCTTTGAACTTTTCAAAGTCTTTCAGATTTGTATCTCACATACATATTTATACCATGACTGCTCATCAATAAGGATAATGAAGTAGTGATAACCTCCTAGTCTGGCTCATCAAATGGACCATACACATCATATGTGTACTAGGACAAGTATCTCAGTGGTCCTATTCTCTTAACCCATAAAAGACAGCTTGGTCATTAATCCTCAAAGAGATGATTCATAGACTAGATATGACTTAATAGTCAATAAGCTCAAAAGTTCATTTTTTCAATCGGCAAATCATTCTTTCATACATGACCTAGCCAAAAGAACCATCTATATACTTTAGGTTATCTAGTTCTGAATCTCTCAGACCCAATGGCATTCACTATTTTGCTCAAATAATTTTTACAAATGCATCACACCATACAAATGATAAAATTAAATCTAAATGGTAATCATCGAGATTAGGTGCTCACAGTCTCAGTGCAACTTTTGCATGATTGCCGACTCAAAAGAGTCACTTCACATTCCCTCAGTCCTCTTCCTTCCTTAGATCTTATATTAAAGTACGTAATATGCACTAAAGTCTAATGAAAAAGAGAAAACTATAAGATCAATTTTGAGCAATTCAACATACTTCCAAAGGTATGTAAATATTTTTTTAGGTTTTCAGATATTTACCTCTGAACTTTTCAAAGTTTCTTAGTTACCAGCATATCGACCAATTCAGTTAAAGTGCTATAATATTTATTCATATAATAATTTCATAAACTATCTGTATGAATCAGAAATTGTAGGATCAAATTCATTAGTAATTTTTTATGCATAGTCATGTCAAACTTTTCAAGCTCTTCAATATCCTTGATCATCGATTATGGATAAACTGTCCATCACGCATCTCATACACTGTGCGACTCTGATCATCTCACAACTATTATAGATGAATCAGCATGTCATTGGCAGTCTGCATGTCTTTATGCATCCATTGAATTTCAACAATTATGAAGTTCAATTTATAGCATTTAATCTAATTGTCAATGTCCAACCATTTGTCAACTATAGCTTGTTGACTATGGATTGGACGAGCTGATGATATTGGGTTAACCTGATCAAGAACATGGTTTAATTTCTAAAAGCTAAAAACTATTCTTAGATTTATGAGCCAGAATATGTAATTGATTTTGGTTAAATGGTTAATATCTAGGATTCGAGCTAGATTGTTGGAAGCTGAAAACTTAATCGTAGAGAGTAAAGTTTTAATTAGATGATTATACTTATAATAGTTTATTTTAGAGACTTTAAAATAAACAAAAGACTTTTACTAATTTTTTGAGTCTCTCACACTCCTCGGGTGGAGAAACGAAAATCCTAACGTGATAATAGGTTCTAGTGGGTGCTACAGTCCCATCGATGTACGGTACCTCACCTAACAGTTATTGGTGACATGTATATCAATACGTAGATAACTCTTTATCTAGATGCTTCTCCAAGCATGTTGCAGCGACTTGATCTCTATGTCTTGTGGCCTCACCTAGCAGTTATTGGTACATTCCTTAATTAAGTCCGATCCACCATTCACCAGTGAGTGCAAAGCCGTCATTGGATTCCTCACCTAACAGTTATTGGGCCAACCCCATCTTTACCTCAGGGCATCTAATGCCAATAGAGTGGTTGTGCCTTCCTAATACAACCGAACTACTGTAACCAGTCGAGAACGGTCAACGTCGAAAAAGTCACTCGTATCTTTATAACAGTGGAAGACCAGTAGACTTAATATTTAGTGAAGAGATTTAGGTTTAGGTCTCTTCTAATTGATCACATACATCTGATGTAATGACTAATCTGATTTAGATTAGCACATTTCATATCTGACCAATCTAGTTGATATGGGTGAACTCGAGTCAACAAGTAACCTAATACAAATATAATCTCCCAAGATGGTGAGGTAAGTAAAGATGAGTGGGGTCCCCCATTACTTTTTTTAAACACCAACAAATTGATCAGGTCAGACAACGGAATCAATTAAATAACCATCATCTAATACTTACCTTAGATACCAAATTGGTTGATTAGAATTAATTAGGTTAACCTATAGAT
>KE504899.1:272977-288765 GCA_000441515.1 Elaeis oleifera
CAAAATCATCTTTGTTAATTTTTAAGATAAATTATGGACACATAAACATGATTGGTTATAAGACTGCCTATCAAGTATAAAATATACCCTATAGAAAGGTATGTGTCAGTCAAGATTGACTTCTGAGACACACATCCAACAGAAAGTGGATTAAGATTTAATTTTGATGTGGTATATTTGAGACATAGTAAGGTCAAAGAACTTAAAATTTTTGCTTTAGTTCTATCAAAAATTTGAAAGGTTAGATCTTTTTAGATTCTAATGTCAAGTGGCATTTTTTGACAAAATTCATTCGATAAACCTATAGAATTCAATAAATCTAGATCGGAGTGTGTAGAGAAAGCATGATGATTTAAATCATTTAAATTTGATCAAAATATTGGTTCTAATTTATTGGGTGTTACAATAGAGGATTGAATTTTTTTCCAGTGAAGAAAGCTATTTAGGAGCTCGAAGATAAAATAAGAATTTTGTACCTTTAAGATTTCTGCATTTCAATATACTAATTTTGAAGATAAAATTATTTTAAGGAAGGAGAATGTGAGAATCTAGAATTTTTTTTAACCCTCCAGTATAAATCTCAAAGCATGACCAAATAAACAAAAAACAAAAATCCTCACACATGCAATATGTGTGAGGGAAGAACGAAAGACTCCCTCGAGAGTCTTCCTCTTCTTCGACTCCATAAGAGAAAGGGATTGAACATCGCCAAAATCAGATGGATTTTTAACCTATAAATAGATATTCCTTCTTCCTCCTTGTTTCCCATGCCAAATTGCTAAAAAAATCACCTCCGAGGGAGTCTTCCTCTTCTCCGACTCCATAGGAGAAAGGGATTGAGCATCGCCAAAATCAGATTGCATTTTTAACCTATAAATAGATATTCCTTCTTCCTTCTTGTTTTCCACCCCAAATTGCTAAAAAATCACCTCTGATTTGAGATTTTTCCATCGAGTTTCTTCTTGAGATTCCACCGGGGAGATTGCCGGATCTCTCATCATGGGTGTTGCTGGATCGGGGTAATGCCTTCTTCCTTTCCTCCTTTTCTAGTCTCATCATCACCAAATTTGGTTTGGTAAGTTGCCAGATTTGTACTGGATAGAGTCTCCTTTTGCTCTTTAATTTTCTCCTTATTTCACTGACCGCTGGTGGTTGTGTCCGCCATCGAGATCATCTCTTGATCGGCATTATGTGCCATCATTGGCTGCCAACTTGGTTCCATGGCCATGGGCGAATAAAGGGAGGAAGGAAAATAGGGGTTCGGTTGCCCTATTTAAAGAAGAAAAGAAGTGAGAGAGAGAGAGAGACACTTTTCTCTCTCTTCTTTTATTTAATTTTAGTCTCTAACTAGGTTAAGGAAAAAAGAAAGAAAAGAAAAATAAAAGATTTTCTCTCTCTTCCCTTCTTTCTTTCTTTCCTTCTCTGTCCATGAGTTTCTCTCTAGTTTCTCTCTCTAAACTTCTCTCTCTTAATGGATTTTCTCTCTAGGAGCTAGATCTTGATTGATCCTAGGAGAGGTCCTGGATTTATGATATTAGGGTCATTTATCATAATTTTTACTGTCCCTAATCATTTATGATTTATATATTTGATTTTGATTATGTAGAGGTGCAACTATCTACACAAGATGTCAAGCAGAATATCTTAATTTATAGATCAAGAAGTTTATCGATTTCTATATTTGGATCAATCATCGATTTATGTATTTGGATCAATCATCGATAGAGGTAAGGATTCTTGTACATAAACACCTATAAATATGTTTACCTTTGCATTGCATGGTTTTGATTTTTCATGACCGATTTTGATGGATATATGTTTGTCGATATAACTACTTTTACTTTCTACATATTTTCATTGGTGGCTTTTTGGATGGTTGGGTTGTATTACCAGCTATTGAGATTTTTGAAAAGAACATAATATGATATAATATTTTTTTAACATAATTAAGATTTAATAATTTGATGATCAAGAAAGTGATATTTGGACTAGCCATGTTAAACTGAAAATAACCTCGTCATAGGTAGGAATGTGATACTGAGAATAGCCCACCATGGGCAGATACATGTATGTTGAGCGTAAGCGGGATAATTATAAGAAATTAAGATATAATCTCTTATGACACTATGAATTGTTAGTAATCCTATATCTTGATTTATTTGGTATTTTACATTAAACTCCTCATGATGTTTCAACATAAATTGAAAATGGCATCAATGATATTATAAATGTTGTTAGTAATATTAATGATTGTGGTGTGAAAAAGTTGTCTTATGGTCATATTCCATCACCATACTGGATGTTATCTATAAATTATTAATTAAGCAATTTGAATGGTTTTGAGTTGTTGGTATTTTGCTTAATGAGCATAAGTTGAGAAAGTGTATCTATGTTATTGATAGTTCTTGGATAAGCCAAATATATGAAAGTATATCTATGGTGTAATGTGTTACTAATATCTGTCAAGTGAGAAGCACGTATATTGGTGGGACCGCAGTACCCACTAGAAATTCATATCACGTTAGGATTTTTGTTTCTCCATCCGAGGAGTATGAGAGATCCAAAAAAATAGTGAGAGTCTATTTGTTCTTAAAGTCTCTAGAATAAATATAAAATTAAGTACAAATATCTAACTAGAATCTTACTTTCGTAGTTTAACCATATCAGCTTCGAACCCTTTAGCTTGCATCTTAGAGTCCAACCATTTGATCGGAATCAATTTCAAGGCTTGGCTCAGAAATCTTAAGATCGTCTTGATTTCAGAAAAAATCAGATAGGTGCTCAACTAGAACCCCTCTACTATGCCAAGCTGTCCAAGTACTGAACAAAGGACAGCACATAAAAAGTGGATGGATGATGACAATCGGATCAAGTGCTACATACTGACCTCTATGACAAATAAGTTACAGAATCAGTATAAGCACATGCCAACTACCAGGGCTATGATTACTCACTTACAATTAAGAGTTGTATGGTAAGCAGAGCTGCACAACGCATTTTGAAGTATGGAAGAGACTCTTCAATTTTAAAATACATGAAGGGCAATCGGTCCACGATCACTGTATGACTGATCAAAGACTGAAGGAGCTTGAGAAACTCGGTATGACGATGCAGAAGGAATTGCAAGTGGATCTAATCTTGCAATTCTTTACTGGTTCGTATGGTCAATTTATAGTAATTACCATATGAATAAGTTGGACTATACCTACCAACTTATCAATATGTTAGTTACTACTGAGGCAACCTTGAAGAGTTCAAGGAGCTCCATTCTTACTATAGAGCAGGCGCCTTTCTTAAAAAAAAATCTTTTGGGAAGAAGAAAATAAACCTGTGAAGAAGCAGAAGAAGGAGAAGAAATCGAAGAAGGACACTCCCCAGAAGGTTACAGACAAAGAAAATATTTCACTATCAGAAAGATGGCCATTAGAAGAGGAACTATCCACTGTATCTAAAAAGCCTGAAGATCAAGAAGGATGATAAGTCTTTAAAGGTATGCTCGTTGTTGATCTAATCTAACGATTTTCTCTACATCTAGTTGGATATTAGACTATGGTTCAAGTGCTCATATATGTACTTCTATATAGGGTCTAGTAGACTGTAGAGAATTGAGGCATGATGAGATGATCCTTCGGATCGACAATGGAGCAAGGATTACTGCTGAAGTCATTAGAACCTACTCTTTTCGATTACTGTCAGGCTTTAGATTAGTTTTAAAGACTGCTATTATGTACCTGTAGCTAGCTGAAACTTTATTTCGTATCTGTACTAGCATAGAAAGATTTTATATTCAATTTTAATAAAGACTATTATTTGATTTATTTGAAAATAAATTGATTGTATGAGATCTTTCAATTGATAGTCTTTATCACCTGTATTTTAATGTGTGTGTGAATGTAAATAAGCAATTAGTCAGTTTCGTAGGTAATAAAGACATGGAGACGACATTAACCACAAGTATATGTGGCACGTTAGACTTGGACATATAGGAGAGGATAGGATTAACAAACTAAAAAGGATGGTATCTTTGGCTCATTCAATTCTGAGTCATATCTAGTTGGTGAATCCTATCTTCAAGAAAAATAACCAAGTTATCCTTCGTAGGACATAAAAAAGGGCCACTGAATTACTTGCCCTGGTACATACTGACGTGTGTGGCCTATTTGATATGTAGGTCAAAAGTAGTTACTACTACTTCATTATCTTTGTCGATGATTTTTCATGATATAGGTATGTATTTCTGATGAGACACAAATCTGAAGCTTTTAAAAAGTTTAAAAAATTCAAAAGTGAAGTAGAAAATAAATAAAAAATTATTTAAGGTTCTTCGATCAGATCGAGGAGAGAAATATCTTAGTAAAAAATTTTGAATTATCTCAAGCAAAATGGTATACTCTCATTATAGATTCCTCCTGATATGTCTCAACTCAATGGGATATCCGAATAGAGGAATACGATCCTATTAGATATGGTCATCTGGTCCATAATGAGCTTTACTGATTTATCTTTGTATCTTTGGGATCATGCCCTATTAACCGTCATTTATTTATTAAATAAGATTTTCTCTAAATCTGTTTTCATCACACCATATGAGATATGGTATGGTAAGAAATCGAATCTTGGTGACCTTAAGATTTGAAGATGTCCAGCCTATATTAAAAGACAGATGACTGACAAGTTAGAGACTAGGTCCATGAAAGTTCGTTTCATAGAATATCTTAAGAAATCAAAAGGATACTATTTTACTTTCAAACAATCATAATGTGATTGTGAGTCGACACGTCACATTCTTAGAAAATAGTTTATCCAGAATAATGGCAATGGAAGATTGATTGAGCTTGAAGAAAAATCTTTAAAGAGCAACGAGCACTACAAGAAATAGAGGTTTTGGCAATGCAATGTTTAGCTATGTAAATTTTGCATAGGTAAGAATGGAATTAGCTGCACAAGAACAAAGCATTGGTAAAATGGATATAATTAGCTACGCTTATGAAAAATATTGGCAAATATAATTATCGACATAATAATAGTGTCGGTATTTAAACTAAAGCATCGATAATGGATTGTCTTAATTTTTTTTTTTACAAACCATTTGTCGATGCTAAATTTGCATAGGTAATGAGATTAATTATCTATGCAATTAGTAAGCATTGGCAATTAACATCATTATCTATGCAAATTTAGCATCGGTAAATAGTTTGCAAAAAAAAATATATTTATTGATGCTAAATTTATATAGGTAAAGATGTCAATTACCTACGTAATTACTAAGGATCGGTAAATAACTTCATTCCCAATGCAAATTTAGGTGTCGACAAATGATTTGCAAAATAAAACATAATAAAAAGAAATCATTTTTCAATGCTAAATTTGCATAGGAACGAAGTTAATTACCAATGCTTAGTTCTTACATAGGTAATTGACCTCTTTACCTACGCAAATTTTGCATTGATAAATATTTTTTTTTATTTTTTGCAAACTATTTGCCGACGCTAATTTTGTGTAGGTAATGATATTAATTGCCAATGCTTACTAATTGCGTAGATAATTAGTCTCATTACTGACGTAAGTTTAGCATCGATAAAGATTCTCTTTTATTATTTTTTTTCCAAACTTGTTAACATTAATTAATGGTGCCCAAGCTATGCTAAAAAATGTGTAAGAGAAGGTCTTCCATTTTTTTAATTAATTTCTTTTAAGCTAATAAATTCATAAATATAATTCTTCTTACAATAAGTCAAATATCTTATCCTCATTAAAAGTAGCAAAATATCATTCTTTTAATTAATTGCGACAAACCGAACATTATTTTTTCTCAAAAATCATCATTTGTTCTTCGAAAAAATGGTAATCCCTATATATATTTTTTATTTGCTTGCTTAACTTCCAAATTTGAAATAGTTATTGATACTTAGAAAAAAAAGAACAAAACAAAAATTAGCCCCATATATTCGATAACTTTTGGTTTTGTAGTACGTCTTACTTCTGATGGTCATTGTTTGTAGTATGTGCTATATGATAGGAATGATGAGGATTGTGTAAAGATACTAAAATGATGCAAAAAGACTGTTCTATCCAAAGAAGAAGGGATAAGGTGATTATTATCGAAATGGTAGTCAACCTTGCTATTGGCTTTCTTGAGCTGGCCGAAACACAGTTACTCTTTTGTTGTTAAAACAAACAGCGAACAATGCTTAACATCTTTAATAATATGTGTATGAGGGTGGTTCATGTTTAATGAACACAAGCTTGTGCTCTGTTAGATTTTTTTCATCCTACAGAGTTAGATTTTTTTTTCCCCTTGTCTAAATGTTTCACATTTGTCGAGGGAATTGTAGGTATAATATTTTTCTTTCATGTTATTCTTCTCTTTTACTTGTGCTCTGTTTCTTTTTTTTTTTTTTCTAATAGTGGTAAAGGACTCTTATTTAATCTTGTTAAATAGCCTATTTGTAAGAAGTTTCTTTTTATAATGTTTAAATTGATTGTAGTTGCGCACTTTGTTTCAATCAATCGATTATCGTCTTCAATGTTCTCTCTATGTTCGAACTCATATTGATAGTTAATAAGGAATGTGGGCTTTAGCATTTGATCTAGGATAGCAATAATGTTTACTCTATATGTTTAGTACAAATAATAAATTATGATAAACTTGGAAGTTTTATGCTTTAAGTAGAACTCATGCATTAATTGTTAGTGACATACCTAAAGTTATGTGATACAGAAAGCCATGCTAATCTTGATCAACAAGTGAAATATATGAAGCCATAAATTATTTGTGAATTTTGTACAAAGTCTTTTGCTTGGGTAGTTGCCTAATCGCTTGGTTGATTGCATAGTCTATAGGAGGGTGGGTCTTGCCTAGGACATTGGACAACCATGCTCACTGGATCGTAACCTTCAGTCAACAAAAGCTTAGATTTAAATAGTTCCTTTAGAAAGAAAGATCTACACACATTGATCCCAGTGTTGAACTGATCCATGATGATCTCTTATTAATCTAATCCAATGGAAGATCTGACGTGAAGGTCTACTCATTCTCATCCAGATGTGGCTTGAGCATTTTTTTTCATATCATTATTTCTTCGATTCCATGCAATCATGTTTATTCCTTTTATTAATTGAATCAACATTTGTATTTAATTTCTTATTAATGGCATGCTCATCTTTGGCTTTTGATGACGTATTTCTTTTTACCCCCTTTCCATTTTTGGTTTGAATCCTCTTACTGAACTAGATAAGTTTCTGTATGTTAGTGATCACTTGCAGTACGTAAAGTATGTTAGGGATCACTTGAAAAGTAATTTACGGGAAGCAAGAAACAGTTGAATTGCTAATGAAAAGAATTAGTAGAAGTGCTTGCTGCTAGTTAGGGGTGATCAGAAGATACTGTTTGAATGGATCTCATGCACAAAAGGTTGTTGGCTTAGGAAATATTTCTTTTGTCGCAATCTAAATTTGAAGCTTCTTGGAGTTCATGATTTTCAACATCGAAAGTGGGGCTCTTCGCCAGAGTGTACTAAGGAAGCAGCCTCCCGAACTTAACCTCACCCCACATGCATGTTTGATTGTGGTTATGCTGTCAAATGATGATAGATTATATATATATTGAATGTTTATAATATATGTATGGATAAGAAATATAGGAACATCCATATTATAGAGGAATCTTTGCCGAAATTTTTGCAGGAAAATTTCAATGCGGAGTTATCTTTTTTTGATAAATTAAGAATCCGTTTCTGTATCTATGTTTAGAGATGGTAGTTAAATTGCATTTAACCTTAGATTTTCGTTCAAGAGTCCTTCATGAGATGAAGGACTCCTGGATGCCTCATTTTTGGGTAGTTTGGAAAAGTTTGGAACTTATTATTATTAGTAGTTGTGTTTTGTTTCGTTATATGGTATTCAGCAGTTATCTCACCTTTGTTCTTTGGGTACACATTGGATGGGGTGTATAGGCATCATATTTACATCGTGTATTTGAAGAACTATGGGGAGATGCTGCTGAAATTCCATAATAATGAAACAAAATACCGAGTAGTGACAACAATAAGATTGTTGCTTTTTCAAAAAGGATAGGACCATACCCATTAGTAATGAGTTAAAATGGATAGGGTCATGCATTTATAATTTTTTTTATAATATATATTTAATAATGAACATTTCTTATTGGTAGATGGAGAATATCGACAAGAGTTGGATGAATGTCCGTTTTATCATCTTATCTGAATACTGACAAGGTGTTAGGGATTTTATAAGATTTGCACGAGAGAGAGTTGATGATCCCAATAGAATCAAATATCCTTATCGGAGATGTCACAACAACTATTTTCAGCCAATAGATATAGCATTAGAACACTTGTTAAATTAGGATATGGATCCAAAGTATACTATTTGGGATTTGCATGGGAAATGTAGACCTACTAACATAAGAGACCAACATGCAGATCAAGTATTTGGATCAATTTGCATCAATGATTGTTAGATGATTTATATGAAGGGGCACATGCTACCCAACGCGGAGATAATTTTGTATCCGATGAAAACACTCACGATAAGTCTCCTGACGGTACGGACAATACAAATGATGGACATTTTGAAAAGTTATGAGAGATGCGAAGGAGCTATTATATCCAAATTGTAAGAAGTTCTCGAAATTTGAGTACTTGATAAAGCTTCTCCACAGTAAAATCATGTTTGGTTGGAGTCAAAAGTCCTTTGAATGTATATTGAACTTAATCAAGGAAGTATTATTGGATGGTGAAAAACTTCCAAAATCATATTCAGCGGCAAAAAGGTATATGCGTGAACTTGGACTAGGTTGTACATCGATACATGTATGTAAAAATGATTGTGTATTATTTTATAAATAGCATCAACATTTAGATTGTTGCCCAGAATGTGGTGGGTCAAAGTATGCTAAAGATTTCGAAAGGGGTAGGGTGCGAATGGGTCGGGTCGGATCGGGTCGTGAGTGACCCCGATCCGATCCAATCCCTTGATTGGGTCCTAATGTTGGATCTAGATCCAATCCAATTGAAAATCAGATTGGATCGAATCGGGTCCATAATCAAAAAATCTACCCCATTGGGTCATTTGGATCGGATCGGATCCACGTATAATTCGGTCCCAATCAAAAAATTTTGGATCTAGCTCGGGCCCAAATTCTGGTTGGGCTTTGTTCGTATAATAAACCAACAAATGCGAAGTTTATGATAAAAGAAATAAACATTACTTTACTTTGGTTATTAATTTATAAGCAATTTTTCAAAATCTCACAGTTAAATGGAGTAAAACTGTGTGAAAATAACAATACTACAAGAGTATTTGGAATTCTAATTTTACTTTATTTGTTCTATAATTTATATATTGGATTCAATACTGAATTCAGATCGGATCGGATTAGATTGGATTCGAATTCAGTAAATTCAGATCCGATCCGAACATTGAATGGGTCCAATTTTAGAAACCGACCGACCCCGTGGGTCTTTTAAACAGGTTGGATCGGGTCAAGCGGGTTGGGCTGGATTGGGTCACATGTCGACCCGACTCATTTACAGCCTTAGAAAGGGATAAGAAGTGGCCACACAAGGTTTTAAGATACTTTCGTTAACACCAAGATTTCAGAGATTTTATCAATCATCAAGGACCGTCGAGGTAATGAAATGGCATCATGAGATGAAAATTTCTAAAGATAACATCATTAGTCATCTAGCTTACTCTATAGTTTGGAGAGAATTTGACAAACAATATCCTTATTTGCTAGTGACCCATGCAACATTCATTTTGGCCTAGCATCTAATAGTTTCAATCCATTCAGGACCATGAGCAACGCTTATAGTATGTGGCCGGTTATGCTAATGTCGTACAATATTGCACCATAGAAATACAAGAAAGAGCCATTTATATTTTTATCATTGCTTATTTCTGAATCTACAGCTCCTGATAATGAGATAGATATTTATCTGCGACCTTTAATCGATGAACAGAGAGAACTTTGGGAGATTGGTGTGGTAACATACGATTCAGTTGGTAAAAAATTTTTTGATTACATACAACGATAATGTGGACAATTAATGATTTTTGATATATGGCAATCTATCTGGATGGAGCACAAAGGATATTTAGCATGTCCAATTTGCAATGGTGATAGATGTTCTCTTAGACTGAAGTATGGAAGAAAATTGTCTATATGTGTCATTATCAATTTTTATCATCTAATCATTCTTGGAGAATCCATCAAAATCAATGCTTCAATAGAAATTTAGAGATGCGTGGGCTATCTTATGTAATGAGTAGAGATGACATATTGGCACAACTAAAGACCATTGGCAGTGTCAAATTCGACAAAATTTCTTGGAGTTGCAAGTGAAAGCATAATGAATCAGAATTGAACTAGATGAAGCGGAGCATATTTTTGAATTATCTTATTAGCAATATCTCTTACATTGTCATAACTTAGATGTTATGCATATCGAGAACAATTTTATGATAATGTTATTGGGACACTTCTTAACATCAAGGAGAAATAAAGGATAATCTGAATTCTCGGTTAGACCTGAAAGAATGGGATTACGATATGAGTTGCACTTGGTGCTTCGTGATGGTCAAAAATTCTTAATGCCAACTGCAAGTTATACATTGCACGGAGATGAGAAAAGAAGTTTTTGTGAGTGGTTAAAAATCGTAAAATTTTTTGATGATTTTGCCTCCAATATTTCAAGACATGTAAACTTGAAAGATGGCAATATCTCGGGTAGGAAGAGTCATGACTTTCATGTTATGATACAGCGTCTTATACCCATTGTGATGCGTGGCTTTTTTACCCTAGAGGTACAAAATGTACTTATTGAATTGGATATTTTTTTCGAGAATTATGTTGTCAGAAATTTCAAGTTGATATACTTAAGAAGTTTCAATCAGACATTGTTCTAATTTTGTGTAAGCTTGAAAAATATTTTTCACCATCATTTTTCGATATTATGATACACTTAGCGGTTCACCTTCTAAGGGAGATTTTGCTTACCGGGCCAATTCAGTACCGATGGATGTATCTTATTGAGCGGTAATAATATTACAAAAAGATAATTTTTTTACTTAATTTATAACCATTACAATTCTAATTACATGTATTTTATATTATTTTTATCATGTTGCATGTGCAGATTCTTGTATAAGTTGAAGCAATATGTGTGAAATAAGGCACATCCAGAAGGATCAATTGTGGAAGGATATGTTTCCATAGAGTGTCTTACATTCTGTTTGATGTACCTTGATGATATAGAAATACGATTCAATCATAAAGAGTGCAATATAGATAGGGAGTGGACCGATATTGAACCTACATTGTTTGTTTTCAAGGCTAATGTTCGTCCCATTAGTGGAAGAAAGTACAAACACATAAACATAGAAGAGCGTGACCTGACACATTTTTATGTACTAAATAATTACGAAGAAATTTATCATTTTATGAAGTAAGTACTTTTACATAATCAACATTATATACTTATCATGAGGTAAATAAATAATAAGCATGTATTTATTATAGAGAGCATAGGGACGTATTATTGCGATAAAATAATAAAGATATCGAGGGACGACATCAAAGGGAGTTCGCAATTTAGTTCAAACAACATGTAAGTATTATAACAGTTTTATTAACTTTAATTATATGTAATGTATACAGATGATTTATCATAATTTATATGTATGTTGTCGTAGATGATGTTAATGAATCGTAATAAAGAAGATGGTGCAATCGAGGAACTATATGATTTGGCATGCCACTTCGATTCTAGGGTTTCATGTTATAGCTCATGTATGATTGGTGGTATGATATTTCATACAAGGGATCTTGATATGCAGAGGCAGATTTAAAATAGTGAAATTTTGATATTGGAAACCAATGGAGATAATGGGATTGAATATTTTAGTATCCTAATGGACATTATACAGTTAAGATATGGATCAAAATGATTTGTTTATTTGTTTAAATGCCAATGGTGGGATATCAGCAATAATAGGATCGGTATTCATAAAGATGCATACTTCACAAGCGTCAACTTTGTGAGAACACGATACCAATTCGATCCTTTCATACTCGCTAGTCAAGCAAAGCAGGTGATATACTTAAAGGATACAAGATATAAGGGTGAATGGTCTGTTGTATAAAGGATTGTATCAAGGGGTGTTTATGACATACATGTTTGTTTTGAGATAGAAATAGTTGAGGATTTTTTTAGGAGAAACAAAATATAGATAATTTGAGACAGTACAATGTCGACATTAGAAGCACATTTTCTCTGATTAGGATGACATGCAATATGATAATGTTGAGGTCAGTGAATTAAATCTAAATGTATCGGAGGATGATGATGACAATGATGATAACTTCATAAATGATGATGAGGTAGATTATACATTGGTGGATTATGATGATGAAGATGTTGATAATCTTTTGATGGAGATACGGACATTGAATAATAATACGTAATTTTCAAAAAATTCATATATCTTATATTTCATATTTCATTTAGTATTGATGTAATTTTATCCATATTATATTATCTTTAATATATTATTTGATATAGGCATGCCATTAGGAGGATGATCTTGTAAGGGAAACCCATATCGAGATGTTGGTACTTTTTCATCTCAACAGTAGTCTCTCGAGGCAGGCACATCATTTCCTGCTATGATAGGTTGATTTTACATATTATAGTTTATATATTTAATTTACTTAAGTTTTTTATCATGTATAAATAACCGGTCACTGCAAAAAAATTAAGATACACCTACGTGAAAGATAAATGGGTAAAAGCCTAAAAAATATGGGGATATGCCTACACCCACATTGGTACACATGTTTTGTTAAATGTAGGTATGTCTGGTGTGGATGTAGCTTATATCCATGTTCTTTCTTTCCGTATTTATATCCCTTGCTTTACCCACGTAATAGAACATAAGTGAGTGTATATATAGGTATAGATCTAGTGTACACCCTCTTTTATTAAACATGGATAACTAAATACATATGAATTAAAATTCATGAGAGTTATCAAAGTATGGGCATAAATGGATCTCTACTATCAATAATAAAATATGGGTATATAATCAACTTTTAGACGTTACTGTCCTATTCAATTTCAAAACATAGATCATCTATAATAATAAATAAAACAGAAATAATGCATTAGTAACTTATTTAAGCTTCCTGTACTACTGAATAATATATGAAGACTAGTAGCTTCAAAAAGATGAAACAACTGCAAATAAGATAATCTTCACCATTGTATTAAAGAGAACTGAATATATATAGTGGTAGTCTCAAAAAAATTATTCCAACAATCTTTTAGTTTCATCAAAATCTAAAGAACAAGACCATACACCATCAGATTTCTGAATATAAAAGAAAGTAAATATTAGAACTCAAAATATGGAATAAACAAGTTTCAATTGATCTTTTGCACTTTATAGATAAGTTCTAAGCTCATTTTTGCTACACCAAAAAGAGAATAAAATAAATTTGAATTGATGACACCAAAAGTTAACTTTATAAAATTTGAGAGTTCATCAACTTATGAAGTCATTAGTAAATAATTCTTATCTTTCCTTGGCACCATTCATCATATCCTCGATCTGAATCTGCAAAAGAAGAAAATACAAATATATATATGAAGCCAGGATCTTGCTCTCAGCTCCTCTGCCACTGCATCGATGAACTTCTCAATGTTCAGCCACAACCTCGAGTCACCCTGCAAGAGATGAAAAGACTTGCATAACATCATCTATTGTTTGATGGTTTAAAATAAAGAAAGCTGCCATTTATAAACAATAATAGTGACATGAGAGTCAGATGATACTTTGGCCCATGAATGAGGAGGACAAGATCTTTGGTCATCTTTCCAGACTCTACAGTTCCAACACAAGCAGCTTCCAGCTTCTCAGTAAAATCAAGTAGTCTAGGATTGTCATCTAGCTTTGCTCTGTTGAAAACCAAACATATTGTGGGATTCAGAAACCGGATACTTGCATGGCTAAGAAAGAATCTATCTTCTTTCAGATCCAGATTTGAAGAAAGGACTAGCGAATCAGATATGTGATTTGATCACATGTTCAATTTCAACATAAAATCAACATATGTTCAATTTCAGCATATGAAATAGATTCATGTGTTCATTATTTTTATGCATGCATATAATAAATTAAAAATGATTTTAATCTTGATTTCACTACATTATTTAGAAAATAATTTTTAAAACACATATGTATGAGCTCACACGAAATTCCAATAAGGAGGTGGTGTTTTGAAAGGTTAGGTAGGAGTTATGTTTGGAATTATTGAAACCAATTTTTTTATTAAGGTGGTTGGTGTACTTTTAACTTGTAATTAGTTAAAAAATAAATTCTTCACTTCATTTTAATGTCTACATCAGTCATTACATTTGGGAATCAACGAAAATGAAGAAACAGTTGTCAAAATTTTGTGTTTTTAATGGTTAGCAGAAGTTATGGGCATTAAAGTCTTCTTGTGTTTGATGTATATGCACCATACATTCTATTGTTCAATAAGCTTAAATGACTTTTTGAGTACGACTCTTTGATTGCCCAATATTTACTAAATACTGCTTGTACTTTTTAAAATTATAAATTGGCTTTTAACTATTACAACCTATCAATTATGAATTATAGCTTATAAGAGATCAGATTTCAATCAAGATAAGTTCATGTATTCTATCTGATCAAACTCTATCAAACACCTTCTTGTTTGAACATTCAGAAAAACCAATTTTTGATTGGTATGGTCAATAATCTATTTTTTTGGATTTATTATCTTGATAATCTACAGTAAATCACTACTTCCAGATTTTAGTATACTTCTTTAGTTTGATTTTTGTGCTTTAAAAATATGCTATGTACATAACAATTATCACAAAATGAACTAATAGGTTAGTTAAATACTTAATGTATGTACATATAATTTTAGTACCTCTAATTACTAAATAATTTTATTTCTTATCTAAAGCCATATTCTATATATGTTCAGATATAATCCAAGTCAAGTTATATCTTTTTTTTCAAATTAAATAATTTTATCTTTTTAGATGCAGGTATCTCACAAAGAGGAAAGCTAAGACATTCTATTTCTATTGAGGTAAACTAAATACTTGTTAGCCTTTAATTAATTTTTTTAGTTCTTATAGATATACTTGCAATCTATTAGATTTTCTTTTATTATTTTTTTTATTTCTTTATAAATATTATAATTGGAAGTGAGATTCTCTTAAAAGGTGATAAGTTTTTCCATAAATATATTGCATGAGCAATTTTTTTATATAAGGATCCACACTCACCATGGTAGGAAAGGATATGCCTAGGCATGAATTTTGGGAAGTATAGATTAATAAGGTACGTGTACAGATTAATATGGCATGTGTACTAATTAATGTATTGACAAAGAAGAATTGTAGATGCTGTGGGATACTCAATTATCTAATTTTCAATCTATATATTATACTAACACAAACTATTTATGTATTTATTATAAATTTAATTTTAACCAATAAATAATTATGTATCATAAGTTAACTATATTTTCTTTTAAGAATTTTTGCGTGTATATCCTTGTTGGGTATAAAATATCCTCAGCCGAAGTTCCCGATAGGTGGCACCTATTCGGGCTTCTCCAAGATGGGTTTTCAGTCGTCTATCAGATTGCTCCAAATGCCTCTGGACTCTGCTACCGGCCGACCTTCTACAGTGCTCTCTGGACTCCGCTACCGGCCGACCTT
>KE504899.1:307390-325106 GCA_000441515.1 Elaeis oleifera
ATATGCATATACATACATACATATATATACATATATGTGTGTGTGTCTATATATATATATATATACACACACACACACACATACAAGAAATCAAAAATCCTTGAAAATTAATGTAACAATTATATTGATATTGTAAAACCATATATATTATACTGCACAATGCATTAATAATTAAGGATGATGAAATAATATATACTAATAACCTAATATATTATAAAACATTATAACAAACTATCTTACATATTACAATATTTATTTCAATATAGTTTATTATATTACAATATACAACAAAAATATATGATATACATATTAGGAAAAGAATAAAAATATAATAATGAACTATACATTTCAGTTTTATTACTATAAAATATTTCATCCCCCATAAACGTTTCCAAACACATTTTTATAAAGTGAATATGGAATAGGGAGGACTACAAAGGCAAATTTGTCACGTTTCATAAAAAAATTCACCCTCTTATCCACATATTCCTATGTGATATCCAAACGTCATTTCTTATCCCCATGATCAGTATCCGAACACAGTAACTACAATCACTACTTGGTACAACACCATTTTTATCCAAACAGAAAATAAGCTGGTTTATACTTGTTTATACTAGTATAAATTAATGACTTGTACATATATAAGTTTTCCTTGCACCAAAACCCAACCCCATACCCAAAAGACCTTGGATGTGATGCCTCCTCTTCATGCTAGTTACGATATGCTTTATGCTCTTTGTTTTTGATCCACCTTTTCTGGTCTTTTGTCCTCAAGGTATTTCCTTTTGCTTTATTAGTGTTAAACCTTCAAGAAATCGATATTCATTGATTGGTGTAATACAAACGATGCAACAGAGATATATGCACACTGGTCATGCTACAAAATAGGAAGAAGAAGAAAACGGCCATGCTATAAAACAGGAAGAAAATCTAGAAATTATAGGAAAAGATAAGGAAAGTATTCAATGTGATAACCCAGAAAATATAAGAAAAAGATAAAAAAAAAATAACCATGTAATATACATGGCAATGTAATACCTAGTTATATGCCTAATTATCCGTTAATACTCCCCTCAAGTTGGAGTATAGTGATCAAGAATGCCTAACTTGGATAAGAGATGATGAATTAGTCCTTTTCAAGCACCTTGGTAAAGATATCTGCTAGTTATTGCTCGGTAGGAATGTAGTGAGCAATGAGTTCATTGGATTGGATCTATTCACAAATAAAATGGGAATCAATTTCAATATGCTTAGTTTGTTCATAAAAATTGGATTGGAAGCAATATGTAGAGTTGCTTGGCTGTTACAATGAAGCTATATGTAACGTATAAGAGAAATATGCAAATCAAAAGAAGAGTTCGAAGCTAAAGGAGTTTACTAATAGTAGTAGACATAACTTTATATTTGGCTTCAGCGAAAGAATGTGAGACTGTAGTTTTCTTCTTAATTTTTATGAAAGTGGAGAGTACCCAAGCATGATAAAATACCTAGTGGTGGAGTGACGAATAGCGGAGCAACTCATCCAATCAGAGTCACAATAAGTGACTAAAGATAATTCACCAGATGCTGGAAGAAATATATCTTATCTTGAGGCTATTTTGAGATAGCGAAGAACCCGCATGGTGGCATCAAGGTGTCGTTGAAGAGGATCATGCATGAATTAGCTGAGAATATGAACTAAATAATATAGATCCAGATGAGTAATTATCAAGTAGATGAGCCTGCCAACTAATTGCCTGCATAGCGAAGGAGCCACCTTTGGACCAGTGGCTCTAGATAAAGAATGATGTTATTTCATGGGAAATACATGCAGCTTGGCTCCCAGCATGCTCGTCTTAGAGAGGATGTCAAGAGCATATTTTTTTGATTAAGTATTATGCCATTTGGTGATCTGGCAACTTCAATTTTCAAAAAATATTTTAATAGGTCTAGATCTTTGATATGAAACTGTGAGTGTAGATAAATGCTAACTTGATAGAAAAGATGTGGATGAAATCATTTCCGACAATGATATTGTCTACATAAATTAAGATGAGGACTATACTCTCACCTTGAGCATGAGTGATAAGGCGTAATCAGCCTTAGACTATTTAAACCAAACTGGACAATAGAGAAGGTGAATTTTCAAACTAGTTACAAGATACTTGTTTGAGTCCATACAAAGATTTGTTCAATTTGCAAACTCGTATATCACTTGGGCAAGTAAAACCTTGAGGAATATGTATGAAAATCTTTTCATGCAAATCATCTTGCAAGAAAGCATTATTGATGTCCAATTGGTGTAGTTTTATTTACTACAGCCGCTACTGCTAACAAATAGCACACAGTGACTAATTTGGCCACAAGCACAAATGTCTCGTGGTAGTCAAGACCTTCAACTTGGGTATAACCCTTAGCAACCAGCGATCAATTGATCCATCTGCCTTGTACTTTATGCGATACATCCTTTGGAATCAATGGCTCTCTTCTCAGATGGTAAATCAACCAAAGTCCATGACTGATTTTTCTTTAATGTTGCAATCTCTGCTACCATAGCCTCATGCCATTTTGGATTTTTAATGACCTGCAAAATGTATTTGGCTCATCAATAAACAGATGGCCCCAAGAAAGCTAAATATTGAAGAAAAAATTTATCATAATGAATAAAATTTGAGAGAAGATAAAGAGTACCCGAAGGAGCTGTTGAAGTGGCAGACTACGAGGGATCGAGTGAAGGTGGCAATTGAAAGACATAATCTTTTAAATAGATTAGTGTTTGTCGAGTTTGAGTCGATCTAATGGGCTATGATTCATAAATTTAGTCCTGCTCAACAGGAAGGGGCTCTGTTAGAAGCATTTTGGATGAATTATTGAATGTGGAAGATTCGGATGTGGGATTAGCAGTAGGTATGGACGATGGTGGATCATCAAAAATGGGCAATGGAATAACTGAACTGGTTCTTTGGCTATTGTGCACTACCTCTATTATGGAAGAAGAGCAATATGAAAAAATATGTTTATAAAATACTATATCTTGCGAGATAAAAATACTATGACTTTCAAGATTATAAACACGATACCCTTTTGTCCATATGGGTAACTAAGAAATATACATCAAATGGCTTTAGAATTAAATTTAGTGCATAACCTTGCATGATTATGTGCATAACATAAGTAACCAAATACATGAAGGTGATTATAACAGGGTGGTTGATTAAACAATACCTCAAATAGCATTTTATATATCAAAACTGGAATTGGCAAATGATTGATTATATATACAGCTGTAAAGATACATTTTTCCCAAAATTTTTTTAGCAAATTAGCTTGAAATCCAAGTGCTTGAGTCATTTCTAATAAATGCCTATGTTTATGCTCCACTACTCCATTTTGCTGAGGGGTATAAACATAAGATGTTTGATGTTCTATGTCCTGAGCCAAGTAAAAATCGCTCGTAGGTATAGATGTGAACTCACCCCCATTGTCACTATGAATGATTTTTATTTTGAAATCAAACTATGTAGTAACCATACAACAAAAGGACACAAGATGAGTATACGCTTCATATTTATGTTTAAGTAAACCCAAGTATCATGTGAAAAATCATCTATTATGATAAAGAAATAATGTGAGCCATTAAGAGATGGAGTCGGATATAGTCCCCATATGTCACAATGAATCAACTCAGAATAACAAGAGCTTTTATTATTGCTAATAAAAAGGGAGTTCTAGTTGTTTGCCTGATGGCAAATATCACAAACATGATATTGAGGAAATTAAAGACAAACATGGAATTTTAAACAAACTACTAAACAAGTATATGCCATGCGCATATGCCAAAATAAGCAAAAATTTACCATAGCTTGAAGGGTCATGGGATTTGATGTAAAGTGGCAGTGGTAGATACCATCCCTCTATCTACCTACTCCAATCAGCTTCTTCAAGGCTAGATCTTGAAATATATAAAAATCAAGAAAAAAATAATAACACAAGTTCAATCAGAAGTCAATTTGCTAATTGAGAGCAAGTTGCCTATGAAATTCGACAGCAAAGAATATTACGAAGGGTTATATCACCAAGCAGTTTCACTTCACCAACATGTGAAAAAGGGAGACTCATGCCATTTGGTAGCTTGACAGGTCTATCAAAAAGTATGGCAATATGTGAATTTAGGATGATGGAAGATGAGACCATATAGTCTGAAGCTCCACTATTAACAATCCATATAGTAAAGGAAGAAGAAATTTTATCTGAGAGATGATCATGAGTAGAAGCCATAGCATGTGAAGCTAGGCTAGAAGAGGATTGCACACCATTAGGAAAATTTAGCAACTGAGTGTATATATTGTTGCATGTTCAGATATGAAATAGGTAATACGACCTATTTTGAAAACCGTTTGATTCACAAATAGCTGCAGCTGAAGCTCCTGTAGGATGTTGCTTGCCTCGTTGATTCTGTCTCTGTCTTCCAGCATGGTTTGAGCCATTTTTTCTTTATTTTTCATGTTGGTGGGTAGCCAATAAGCTTAAAACAATGCTCCTTTGTGTGGTCAGATTTGTGGCAATGATCACACATTACACTAGAATCATGTGTGATGGAAGAAATGATCTTCACAACCATGGCTGTACCCTCATAATTGGGTTGCCGTGTGGCAGCAATAGACCACTACTTTTTTCTTGCACAACCATGAAAAATTTTACTTAAGGAGGGTAATGGATCACTATTAAGAATTTGCGATTGTACAATATTGAAACTCGAATTTAGTGCTATGAGAATTGGATCTTCTCTATTTCTCTTGCTGTAGTAAATGCCTTTCCAGCCCTACATGAACATAGAAGAACAGTGTCATATAAGTGCAACTCATCCTATAAGACTTTAAGCTTTGAATAATAGATTGTGTCTGAGAGCCCTTCTTGCACAATGAGAGAGAGATCGTGCTTAAGTTGATGAACTCTTGGTGCATTATCCTATGAGAATCTTTCCTCCAAATCCATCCATATGTCATGTGCAGTATTAGCATATGCCATACTATCATGCAAATCTTTAGCAATGGTATTTGTTGCCTAGGTATGACTACCTAGGGGGATGAATTAGATACTTTGAAATTTTAACCAAATTAAAGCTCTAGCAAATATGTCTTCAAACAAAGTGATTATAAAGTGAAAGCAATTAGCAACAGCAAAAATAAATATATAAATTGCTAACTACGAAATAAAACTAAGCTAAGCAAGAATTGAAAGTAAGTAAATCAAACACAAGAAAATACAACACAAACATACAAATTTATAGTGGTTCGGAGCAACCCGCTCCTACATTCACTCTCCAAGCTTTCTTTAGAATTTCACTATAATCCTCCCTTGATTACAGTATGTTTATTTTTCAGGATCACAAATAAATTCAGTTGATTTTTCGGGATCATCAATCATAACCCTACACCGATAGTTTTCAGACTCACTATCAATCCAATTAGCTTTAATCTTGACTCACCAACCACAACCATACATAGATTATTTTTTAGACTAACAATCAATCTCAATTGATTTTAACCTTGGCTCACCAATTAACCACTACAATATTCAATTCAAGGCTTGGACCAACTCAAGTTTCTCATCCCAAGAAACTTGAAAGAAAATAAAATACAAAGCATACAATTTCAGCATAAAAGAAAATTAAAAGAAGAACTCTTTTGAAGAGCAATGAAGAAGTTGAATGATTATTCTTTTGAAGAAGCTGAATGGTTATTCTTTTGAAGCTTTGTCTTCTTTACTCTAAAACTTGATAGGATGTAGAAATGATGAAGATGATTGCTTTTGAAGTCCACTGAAATCTATGCTCAAATCTCTCTCTTTCTTTTCTTTTGGATATTCAATGTTCCTTACCTAACTTGATGATTTTTTTTCAATTCACTTGTCTTGCTTTCTAAATATTTTCTAGTCTTTTATAACTTTGAAAGTGGCTGAGGAGTGAGTTCTAACCGTTAGAAGGACTGAAATAGCTATTGTGAGAGAGTGGGGACAAAAAGCTGTAAATCTGAAAACTAACCGTTATAGTCGGCTACAGTAACTGGGTCGACTCAGCTATAGTAACTGGGTCAGCTTAATAAAAATTGGATTAGCTCAATCACTGGATCTGAATTTAGTTTCTATCTTCTTTTTATTGAGACTAGATCGGCTCAGTCTTCTACTGGGTCAGCTCAGTTTGCATGCCAAATATGCCAATATATCAGAATCGATTCAAAATCTTTAGAGTCGGCTCAAAATCTTTCAATATTATTTTCTTCATATTTTGACCTCTCAAACTAGAATTTTTTGATTCCAATGCTTCTAAAATTCTTCAAATATTTCTCCAACTTTAGAATTTATTCTTAAGATAAATTCTTCATTGTGAGCATCTGAAAAATCCTACATACATTCTTGAAACATATGATTAGTATCATCTATACTCAATATTTTGGAATCATCAAAATCAATTCTAGGATCAATAATCTCTTACTTTTGATGATAACAAATTTAATATATGTGCAATAAAAATAAATAATGTGTTTCAACCAAATTGAATCATGAAGTGATATAGTAAATATATGTGAGTTCATACTTCATGCATATTCTTAATTAATTTTTAATTTATTGCACATTTTACTTATATTAAAAAATGTGTCAATGCAAATCTATAAGTATTAAGGTCCCAATTATCAAGTTAATGAGCATCTTAAGCATTAATCCTTTAAGCATATACTTACCATCTCTCTCCTCCTTTTTGACATCATCAAAAAGGTCAAGGAAAGGATTTAAAATAATCATGAAAATCAATAAAATAGAATTCAAAGAGAGTATCAAATTGAGAGATGTATTAAATTCAAATTTTATGGCATATCTCTCCTTTCTAAAACAAGTCTCTTGGTTCAAAATATGCTCAAAACAATTCTATCTTTGCTAGATTAACTTGAATTTAATTTTTTTAGTCAAAATTTATCAAATTCATGTCTCTTCTTTTCTTTCAAGTTATGCATATTTAATCAATTTTAAGAAATAAGCTTTGCATCTTTCTCCCCCTTAGTATTATAAATTAAAGCTAGATAATATTACTTTTCAACTTTTCATCTCCTTCTATTTCAAATTAAGCACATTTAAATTCAAATTTAATTAAATATTTATTTTTCTTTTAATATTTTCTTCCTCTTATATTTGCAAACAAAGCCAATTTAAAAATAGGCAAGATTTAATAGTGTAAGTATCAATTGAGTGGACTAAATATTAAACTAAACATTCGATCAATTATCAAACACACATAGCATTCACTAAAGTAAGCACCAAATTTTCTAAAATTTTACTTTTCATTAATTTTCAAGGATGTTTACATAAGATGTATACAATGATAACAAACATCTAAAAGTCTAACAAGTATAGCATACATATCAATCAAGTATATAATCAATTATGAATGTATGTCTTATCTTGATATTCTTTCAATCATGCAAATTTTGATATATTTCAATGATAACATTTCTTATAAGAATGTTAGAAAACTAATTTGTAAGTTTTATATTGAAATAAGATCTTATACAGTCAAGCTTATTTTAACTTAGATTTCTCAAATAATTAACAATCAAAATAACATGATATAAAGTATTAAGAGAGCATGCAAATAAACAATAATTCAAAATATTTAACTCATAGAATAAGATCATTACATACATTGATAAAACATTAAAATCAATTATATCAATAATTAATGATGATATGATGTAAAGAGGATCTAGTTTTTACCAAACATTATCACTCATTTTCTCAAGTTCAAGCCATCTATCCATAAGAATTAGCTCCTTTTACTATATTAGATGCTTGGTTAACCTGCAAAAATTATTTTCAGCTTTTGGTACCAAGCTATATTTGGTCTATTTGAGTTAGAGTACATGGTTTTTTTTGGAACTCAAATTTATTTAATTAATGTGTAGCTGATTTTTTTGGTATTACATTTTAAAATTTTATGGCCTATTTATTGCATTTGAAACAAGTTATGGAATGATTTTTATATGAAGCTCTTGAAAATGTATTTTAACTATTTCTATTTTCTCAAAGAGTTCAAACTAATTTTAGCTTTGTGGAAAACAGATTTTTGACTTTTCATCATTGATTGAATATTTCAAAACTAAATATATATTTTCGGCAATAGACTTCAATATTTCAATCTCTTTTTTTAGTTTAGCATTTTTTTCTATAAGAGATTTTTTAGATTTTGATAATTTTTCATTTTCTTCTATCTAAGATTTCTTTCTTCAATAATTTATTTTTTCAATTATAGATTTATTCTTTTCTTTATTCAATATTTTTTTTCTTCAGCTAAAGATATATTTGACTTTTTAAACTCTTTATTTTTTAGCCTCAATTTATTGAATTTATTCATTAATTCATTGAAGGCATTAATAATTCATCAAGTGTAAATTGAAAAAAAAATTTCAAAATTTATCTCATCTTTAATGGCCATGAGGTAAAGATTTGCCGCTTCTTCTTCCTCTTCGGAGTTTGAAGTGTCACTATATCCCCAAATATCTAGCAATGCTTTTTTCTTGATCTTTTTGAGGTGCTTCTTGAGTAAGGGACAATCCAACTTATAGTGACTCCTCTTGTTGCAATTGTAGCAAGTGATTATTTTTTTTTTATCTTCTTTCTTCATTTTTTTCTTCTTCAAGCTTTAAAATTTTTTTTATGAGAAACTTTTTGAACTTTTTTGAAAGTAGAATCATGTCCTCATCATCCTCTTTACTTTCTTCTTCTTTATCTTTCTCTGACTCATCGCTTTCTTCAAGATTGACGGTGGACTTGAAAGCAATGATCTTCTTTTAGGCTCCTCTTCTTCCTCATTTTATGCTATATTCAACTCATCTGTCATGAGTGAACCAATGAGCTCTTCTGGGATAGCTTGCTGAAATCTTTAGCTTTTTGAATTGCCGTCAACTTTTCTTCCCATTCCTATAGCAAAGATCTCAAAACTTTGCAAACAAGTTCATGATTAGTATAGATTTTGTCAAGACCATTTAAAGTATTAATAATTTCAATAAATTTTGAAAACATATCAGAAATAGACTCATATTTTTTTTATTTTAAACATTTCATATTTATGAACAAGCAAGTTAATTTTGGACTTATTAACTTGACTTGTTCCCTCATGAGTTATTTCTAATCTTTTTCAAATTTTTTTGACTGATGTACAACTAGATATTCTATTAAATTCATGTACATCAAGAGAACAATAAAGAACATTGATGGTTTTTACATTTAATTGAGCCATCTTTTTGTCATCTACATCCTAATCCTTTTAGGGTTTAAGCACACACATTATTGACAATCATTGTGGATGTATGAGGACCATTGAGTATGTGGAGTATGATACTCCACATGTCATAGTCTTATGCTTGAATAAAAATTTTTATCCTAGCTTTTCAATAAGTATAATTAATGTTATTAAAAAGAAGAGGTCTAATGGTTGAGTGTCCACCTATCAAAGAACCAAATGGGTCAGCCATAGATCTTTAACTCTAGAATTTTAAATCAAAAAAAATCAAAGCACCTGCTCTGATACCAATTGTTGCCTAGGTATGACTACCCAAGGGGTGAACTGGGTACTTTGAAATTTAACCAAATTAAAGCTCTAACAAGTATGTCCTCAAACAAAGTGATTATGAAGTGAAAGCAATTAGCAGCAGTGGAAATAAAACATATAAATTGCTAACTACAAGATAAAAACTAAGATAAGCAAGAATTAAAAGCAAGTAAACCAAATACAAGAAAGCACAACACAAACACATAAAATTTATAGTGATTCGGAGCAACCCGCTTTTACATCAATTTCCTAAGCTTTTCTTGAAAATTCTACTATAATTCTCCTTTGATTATAGTGTGTTTCTTTTTTTGAACTCACAAATAAATTCAATTGATTTTTTCGGGATCACCAACCACAATCCTACATCGATAGTTTTTTGAACTCACTATCAATCCAATTGGTTTTAACCTTGGCTCATCAATCACAACCGTACAAAGATTATTTTTCGGACTAACAATCAACCCCAATTGGTTTTAATCTTGGCTCATCAATCAAACTATTACAAACATCCAATTCAAGGCTTGGACCAACCCAAATTTCTAACCCTAAAAAACTTGAAAGAAATAAAATACAAAGCATACAATTTCAGCACAAAAGAAAAATTAAAAGAAAAACTCTTTTGAAGCGCAGTGAAGAAGCTGAATGATTGTTGTTTGAAGCTTCGTCTTCTCTACTTTGAAGCTTGATAGGATGTAAAATAATGAAGATGATTGCTTTTGAAAGCCCATTGAAATCTATGCTCAAATTCTTTTCTTTTTCTTTCTTTGTGGATATTCAATATTCCTTATCCAACTTGATGATTTTCTCTTTTTAATCTACTTGTCATGCTTCTCAAATATTTTTCTAGTCTTTTATAACCTTGAAAGTGGCTGAGAAGTGAGTTTAGCTGTTGGAAGGGCTGAAATAGCCGTTGTGAAAGAGTAGGGACAAAAACTACAAATTTGAAACTAACCATTATAGTCAGCTACAGTAACTGAATCGACTCAACTTTTCACTAGGTCGACTCACCTACAGTAACTGGATCAGCTTAGTAAAAATTGAGTCAGCTCAGTCCACTAGATCTGAAATTTCAGCTTTTTATTTCTTCTTTATTGAGATTGGGTCGGCTCAGTCTTCTATTGGGTCAACTCAGTTTGCATGCCAAGCATGCTAATATGTTGAAATCGGTTCAAAATCTTTCAGAGTCGATTCAAAATCTTTCAATATTATTTTTTTCATATTTTGACCTCTCAAACTAAAATTTCTTGGCTCCAATGCTTTTAAAATCCTTCAATTGTTTCTCCAACTTTAGGATTTATTCTTAAGATAAATTCTTCATTGTGAGCATCTGAAAATTTTACACTTGAAACATATGATTAGTATCGTCTATACTCTATATTTTGGAATCATTAAAATCAATACTAGGATCAACAGCATTGAACAACCACGAATATAATTATGAAGTTACCCTTTATCTAGGCCGCAAAATAAGATGAATCAGCATCAAATTTGAAAACACTTCCATCAACAAACCTTATTTTATTCTTAGCATTAAGGGCATTTTGCATCGCCCTTTTCCAAGTAGGATAGTAATCTCCATTCAAAATAGCTGAAATAAATACCATTCCTGGATTATCAAATGGGTGGAGATAATATGGGGAATCAACAACAATGGGAGAAGAGATCACTTCCCTTGTTGTCAAGGAACTCTGCTCTTATGACATCATGAAGCTTATAAAATACTTGCCTAGGCTAAAAAATCAAGAACAGAAATGATGTAAAGATGGTGCAACACTTTCCAAGAAGAAGGGTGATCAAGGCTCTCATACCATGTTAAACCTCGAAGGAATTGACATTCATTGATTGGTGTAATACAAACGACAGATATATATGTACACTGGCCATGCTACAAAATAGGAAGAAGAAGAAAATGGCCATATTACAAAATAGAAAGAAAACCTGGAAAATATAGGAAAAAGACAAGGAAAGTATACAATGTGATAACCTAGAAAATATAGGAAAAGAAAGGAAAGTATACAATGTGATATACATGGCAATGTAATGCCTAATTATCCATTAATAACTAGATCATGAAGACGATCTTCCTTGCTTCAAAGAACCCAATCATCCATTCCAAGCAAATCGTCTTCTATTAATTCAGCTATCTCCAGCTTAATTAATATTCTCAACTCATTCTTTAAGTATCTCCCATAAGTCTAGGACCAAGCTCTAAACTCATTTGCTTAAGCAATATAAGCGTTGACTTGTGCATGTGCGTGCGCGTGCACACTTTTATGAATGTGTGTCCGTGTATATGTATGTATGTATGTGTCCATATATATACACGTGAAATACTTTACTTGGTATAAGGACTGCATCCCTTGCAAAAAGAATGCATGTTCTTAGATTTTCTTTTAGGAATAGATGTAAATAATTATGGCTTTGTTTAGATGTTTTAATGTCAAAAAATCATTATTTTCCCAGAGACTTTCAAAATCATTTTCTCAGGGACCGTTTGGTATGGTTTTTGTTTTCAAGAATCCAGGAAGAAAATAAACTTGTCCAGACACGCATTTTATTTTTGAAAATAATTATAAAATCTACAAAATTTTTGGAAGCAAAGAATTATTGCTTTGAGAAAAGCAAAGCAGAAGTAATGAAATAGAAGTTTTATGCAAATGTTATATTCAACAACAATCCCCAAGTGGTATTTCGCTGATTTGTAAAGAACAAAAGAACAAAAATAACAAAATACCAAACTGGTCCTTACCTCTATTTCCTTAATTCAAAAGTTTTAGATTTTAAAGCTAAGTTTGCTGGGTAGCGTTTGGATGCTCAAAAGAGACGTTCAAAATGCAAAGTTTTAATTTAAAAAAATTATAAACCGTTAATTAACAAAATTGTAATTTACTCCAATAGATTTTTTTATATTTATGTTTTGACAAATGTTGTTAAATTTCATAATATAACTAAACACCAGACACCCACAACCACTGAACTGAACCCAAAGTCTTGTGTAGGCTTTTTTTCTTTATATCCATACGGCCAAAACTAGATATATAGTCATAATTGCACCTACAAAAAAAAAGGCAATGAGCAGTGAGTGTCAGGTAGAGCAGTTTTATAGATAGTAGTAGTAAGATATAAGAAGTGGTGGTATCGGGTTGAGCAGCCAAAGCTGTCAGGTGAGCAGTGGTCCTGAGTAGTTTAGTTCAATCAGACCTGTCAGGAAAGAAGCGGGCGACAAACTCACCCTATCCATTTCAAATGGGATTTGTCTCGTAGACACACGGGCAATCTAACCCATAGGATTTTCTTTTTCTCTTTCCTTGGAAAGAAGGCAAGAAGATAAACAAGCCAGTACAGATACCCTCGCTTTTAGAGCTGGCACCGACACCCGATAGGAGGGCAATCCTCCAAAACCTATTATTGTCAGCATCATTCTTTCGAGATGAAGGGCGCCCATCGAACGATAAAGGAAATAGCTAGTTCTTCCACATAAATTTTAATACCGATATTTGTAAACGAGAAATAATAGACCTTCATTTGTCTTGCTATTCTGTCTAGCGATAGGAAAAATTACAAATTTTTTCATTTTTTTGTTAAATAAAATAAAATAAATAATTCTAATTCTATGAGATTAAATAAAAATTTGATTGACCATTTAGTATAATTGTTATATTTAATGTGTAACTCGATTTTGAATGCAGAGTTAGTGATTTTGATCAATCAACCCATTTCATTGTGGCTAACAACACTTCAGGTTGCTTGTAATGCGCATTTATAGGGCTAAAAAAATAAACTCATAATTTTAATTTCAAAAAAATATGGAGTATGACAGAACTTATAGTAAGTACACCTTACCCAAAAAAAAAAAAAAACGTTCCCCCAACGAGAAATGATATCCGTACCATATGCATCACATGGCGATGCATTACATCAACCACGTGTCTCGGTTCCTATAGTCAGCGTGCATCGTATGTTTGTCTTCGACGGAAGTAAAATCCTATACCACCGATCATAGCTATTGTTTCTATCGAGGTCATCGCGATGAGCGGTCAATGAACGAGGCTTATAAAAAAAATGAGTGGTTATGATTTGCAATACGTACGGCCATATAGTACATATGGGATATAATTTCTCTATGTTTGCACTGCTGCTCCGTACATCTTGTCTTGGTATGCCCTGGTGACGTGGTGCGTGCGGTGCAAGAACAATTTCCCACACTTGAGCATGTTTTCCTTTCGAAGTATTTGTGTTTGAGCTAAAGTTTCTGCTGGGCTCCTCCAGCTACATCAACTTGCATCAATGGAAAATGAATTTTGAAACTGAAATTTCAGGTGGTATTAATTATTAGGTTGTAAGATGGAGGGAATATCCAGCCACCACACATCGCATGCACGCCATCGTCTGGCTCCACGTACCACCATGGAGCTCACAACAGACCGAGGCACACTGCCACCGACAACAGTTACAGCAACATCTTCCCCCTCTAACACCAGTGAAGATGGAAGCCCAGCCACGGTTGGATGGAGACCTTAGGAATCAACGAAAATGCAAGGAAGAAGATGGATGAGGCCTTATGGATCAACAATGCAAGGACGAAGGTGAATCAGGTGCGTCCTAAGAGAGAACCTCTTGTTCCATGCACCATCTTCAAGGTCCCGAGCACATTCGGCGTTGCGATGCACAGGCCTATGAGCCACTTATCGTCCCCATTGGTCCCTACCATCATGAACCGTCCCAAAATCTGCCATTCGAGAACACAAGTGGAGGTGCGTGCGGTACCTTCTCTCGCGCCACAGAAGCCCAGAGCATGCAAGGCAGCTACTGGATGATTGCCTATTGGAGTTGAAGGCCCTTGACGCCAAGATCCGACGCTGCTACTCGGAGGACTTCCCTAAACTGAAAGCCAACGTGGTGGCAGAACTGATGCTACTTGATGGGTGCTTCATCATCCATCTTTGCTAAAGCATGCAAAGAAGGAGAGAGAGGAGGGAAGAAGAGAGGGAAGTAGTGCTGGAGGTGAATGAGGAGAGAAAGGAGGAAGGGCAAATGATGGCGGAGAAGGAGAAAGGGAAGACGAGCAAGGAAGTGGTCTTGATAAAGGAGCAAGAAGCGCGCAAAGTGATAGGAAAGAGAAGGGAAAAGTTGACTACATTGAGCTGGAGGAAAGAGTAGGGATGGAGATTGAGCGGATAGACCTGGAGTTTGAGATCGGCGAGGAGGAAGAGGAAATCGAGGGCCCATTTGCAGCAGGTTTGTTCACAGTTCGGCTAGTACCGTACGATCTGCTGAAGCTTGAGAACCAAATCCCTTTCTTCATCATCGAAAAGCTATTTGAAATACTCAAAACTCCGGATGACCAAGGCATCGATCTTCCAGAGTATGCACTCCGACTCTTTCGCAACATCCATCCCCAGGAATCGAAATCATTCAAGACATCGTCCATGGGTCAGATCCATCATCTGCTCCATTTGTTCCATTCTTCTCGCGTCTCTTTGGAAGAATCTACGCAAGGAAATGCAAGCCCTGAAGCTACGTATGATTGGATTCCTAGCGCAACAGAGCTCGCGATGGCTGGGGTGAAGTTCAGGGAGAAGAGGGAACCGAAAGCTTCTTGGACATAACATTCAAGGATGGAAAGATGGAGATCCCACCGCTACGAGTCTATGACCACATGGGCTCCCTCTTCCGCAACCTCATAGCATTCGAGCAATGCTACTTCGACACCATGACTTCCGTCACAATCTATGCAGTCTTCATGGACTGCATCATCGATGAGGCCAAGGATGCACGATTGCTCCACTTGAAAGGTATATTGGTAAACAGGCTAAGCACCGATGAGGCCATGGCAGGTCTCTTCAATCAATTGTGCAATCAGATATGTTATGCTGCTGATAGGAACTACCTCCAGAATCTGTTTGCGGAGGTGAACGAGTATTATAACTCCAAAATTCAAAAATGGCGAGCTGGTTTAATGCGGGATTATTTTAAGAATCCATGGACTATTCTTTCGGTGATAGCGGCAGTCTTGCTCCTCCTGCTAACCATCGAGCAAGCAGTGTTTTCTGGCTTGTCCTATTTGCGCCCTCCAAAGGGGTCATAAAGATGTAGTCCGACTATTTCATTTCCTCCATGCAAAGTAATTAGTGTGTGCTGCTTTGATCAAGGGTGGTAGGTCCTTATTTCTGTATTAGATACATGAATTAATATGGTTGTAAATTTGAGGGTTCTAGTTCTCAGAACTGGAATTCAATTTGTGGTCCAAGTTATTCACTGTTTAGCTAAGTGTTGTGTTTGAAATTCTCCCATACATGCTGGATTTCTAAAATAAATAATGTACTTCTTAGTTTGAAATTTAGATGCATTTAACAACACCTATCACTAATTATATTGCTTATTTATAGATATCATGTGCAAGGTATTTGCAGTATGCTACAGATTAAGTCCTCTAACAGACGCACACCGCCAAAGGGAGAAGGGAGAGAGAGAAAAAAGAGAGGAAGATAGGAGGAGAGGAAGGATAGAGGAGCAATAAGGGCTTGGCCGGCACCTTTGTCTTCGTTCCTTTAATTGAGAGAGGGAGGAGGAGGAGAATTGAGAAATAAGGAAGTCAGGATAGGAAGGCGGCCAGTGAGAGATGCCGTGGAGAAGGGCCGAAGTGCGTTTGGATTGGGAAATAGAAGAAACAGGGGTGAAGCCTCAAATTTAACAGGGTTGTATCCTTTATTGTCAGAGCGAGAGAGGGGACATCGCCTTAATAGGCGGGCCTTATATATCGAGTGGGTCTGGACCATGGGCCCAGGTATTATAAACATTTTTATCCTTTTTGATGATAGAGGAAAATAGTGTAATAAATGAAACAGAAAACCGTTCATCCCCTCAATTTTTGACTATTAACGTAGCATAAAAATGAACATAGAAGGTTATAAATTTTCTAGGGAATATTGCTAGGTCTCTCATGGTACCAGAAAATAAACTCCAGCTAGTATATATATAATCTTTTCAGTTATGCTGTGTCCCTATGTTTCCGGTTTTTGAGGAAAAAGGTCCAAGCATATATTGCATCCCTTGTTTATCCACTTTGGTCATTGCACTCAATACTAAAATGGGTAAAGAAACGAGGAAAACAAAGGAAAGGCCATAAAGCTGTGCTCATCCGTCGATAAAGCTCCCACTTCTTCTCATTCGACACTCGTCAACTGACCACAACCCTTTCCCAACGAGACAATTAATCCATATAGATATCACGGTTGTTCTTTTGATATCACCGGATTGTTACTCTCTTTTCTACTGGATAGGTAGAAATTGCCCACATTTACCTCTCAAGAGCAACAGAACCGCTTTGGATGATGGCCTTTGCTAGTAAAACCAGACTATGAAATCCGTTTCTTATCTAATATAATATTCCATAAGAATTCCACCATTTTTGCATATTTGACTTATTAGACAGTGTTTACATCCATCTGCTATTGTTTTGTAAATGTGATAGAGACCTGGGCCATCACCAGAGTCCTAAGAAACAATGATCCAAAGGCTTCGATTCAACAATAACCTCAGTCAATCTTTACACAAGAATGTGTGCAGCTTAAACATCTCAGAAGAGGCCAGTGGTGATGTAGTTGCTAATTGCTTGCTCGAGACCAAGATAACCACTCAAAGCATGATAGCATATTGGGTACCTTTGCAGAGATTAGGGCACGCATTAGAGGAAGGGGGGCACTGAGCTGAGACCCAGACTCCTGTTTGAAGCTTTCCATGAACCAGTTTATGAAGGAAGAATTCAGCAGAGGTGTAATGCAAGTTTGACCCCTTACTGGTTTGCAAACTTCCGGAGCCCAATCATCTTCAAGCAACGATCCACAATCCTGATCTATGTCACGATCCACTTATTGGTGGGTGAGGATGCATCTCTTTTTTATTGAATGGAAAGGTGAGTATGCATCTCAGGTCTGGTTTTGAGTAGAAAGAAGAGTTTTCAGTTAGTAGCCCGACTACGATTTTTGTTAACTTCCATGGAGAAATTGGTTACCGCGCTAGAAAATGTTGGTGTTAAATAGGCAGGAGTAACTTGTTTTGCCTTTTAAGTTATTGAATTACATACAATTTCCTATATATATATATATATATATATATATATATATATATATA
>KE504899.1:380593-390924 GCA_000441515.1 Elaeis oleifera
AATTTCTCTCCAATTTTCTCTCTATTTTCTCTTTCTAGAATTTTTTCTCTCTTCATGGATTTTGATCTCTCTAAAAATCTTATAGACCAGTGGAGGATCCAGGTACTTAGACAAATCCAAAACTCTTCATGGATTTCGATCTCTCTAAAAATCTTATGGACCAGTGGAGGATCCAGATACTTAGACAAATTCAGAACTTAATTGATCTTAGGAGAAATCTTGGATTTATGATATTAAGATCATTTATTGTAATTTTTCATCGTTCCTAATCATCCATGATTTTTATATTTGATCCGGATTATGTAGAGGTGCGACTGTCTACATAAGGTGTCGAGTGAAACATCTTAATTCATAGATCGAGAAGCTTATCGATTGCTGTGCTTGAGTCAATCACCAATAGACATAGAGATCTTTGGATACAAAAATTGGTACATATATTTTTTTTGCGCTACATGATTTAGTTTCTTGTGGCTGATATTGTTTTATGATTGACAGTATGATTATTTATAAGTTTTGCATTATATGTTTGTATAAAATAATAATGGATTTTGAATGGTTTGGGTTATGATATCAATTATTGAGAATTTTGAAAAGAATATAATATGAAACTATATTTATTTTTGACATAATTAAAATTTAATAAATTAATGATCAAGAAAAGGTATTTGGACTAGCCATATTAAAACTAAGAATACCCTTGTCATGGTAGGAATATAATACTGAGAATAGCCAGCCATGAGCAAATACATGGTACAAAAATAGTTCCATCATGGGCAAATATGTGGTATTTGAGTTTGCCACCATGGGCTGAAATACGATTATTCTAGTTTGTTATCATAGGCTGAAGCGTGGTTATTCTGATTTACCACCATGGATTGAATTGTGAATATTTGGTTTGCCACTATAGACTAAAATGTGGTTGATGGTTTGCTAGTCACGAGTTGAATCATGATCGTGATTAGTCCAAAATCTTAAAGACAACTGTTGATTGATTCAAATCAAGTTAATCAGACATGGATGATAAGACGTGAAAGCATAATTAAGTAAAAGAGGCTTTACTTGATTACATATGTGCAATATATCATTTTTGAAAAAGATAGATATTTGATGGTATATGATACTTATTTTGAATATATATTGATATTGAGTTATACTGGATACTTGACATAAGATTTTGTAATTCATATTCTCTCGTTGATATTATTAATATATTATTTTAAATTATTATTATATTAATGTGAGTGTATGGGGATTCTTACTGGATTATAAAGCTCACCATCTTTCTTCCTTCTCTTTCCTTTTTCAGAGTTATAGGATACATGGATTGGGCTATGATTGGAATCATGATTGAAAAGATCGATTAGATAGAGTATTATCAATAACAGTTGGATGATCGAATTTTGTAAATTGTATAAGATTGATATTTGTTAATATGAAATTATTTGTTATGAATTGAGATTAATAATGTTCCAGATATCTTGAGGTTGTAATGAATTTTAAGACCTTATACATTATTTAGGTGTCTTACTCTAAGAAATATATGGCCATCACGTATCTGATCTGGATACCATATTTGGGGCATGACAAATCTATTGGGGTATGATCTTGTTCACATGGCTTACATGATGTGTGCTAGAGCTTCATAAGCTGTAAACATCATGTGCTACAGTTCCCCTTCCTATGATGAAATGGTTGGAAATTCCAACCTAAGATGCAGAGGAATTTTTAGCCTTCAATGGGAGTCCCTCTAGGTGGATGTGGTCATATGATATGACAAGAGTAGAGATAAATCTGTATAATAAATGGTGAGGTCCCTATAACATAGAATACTCATGACGTCTAGCCACGAGATGCACCTTGAGGGCATAGAGCGAGACTACCTACAGATAAATGGTGTGAAAAGGGATGGGATCCTCATTGTAGACACTTGTGACCGGCTTTATTAGGTTGCAACTAGTTGCAAATATGAGCCATAGAGGGATTGAGTGGAGTTAGCTAGACATAAATTCAATGTGACTATGGTGGGACCCAAATGATAATTGGAGACAATCCAGATTATAACTAATCGAAGATATCATCAATGTACTAATTGATATTGGGAACCTACTCTTTTTGAATGGTGTTGGAGGCATGGGATCTCAATTTGCAGGCCCCATCTCTTTATTGCAATTTTTTGGCCTTGACTTGTTTGTGACATTTATTCCAACACATGCCATGGTTAGATGGTGCTCTTCACCTATGTAGCATTTCTTAACTGATTGGATGATGACTGCTGAGTGACTATGGTCACCATTTCCTTGGATAAAGAAGTTAGAGCGGCCACTGTAACATGATTCACGAGGAACTTTATAATGCAACTTACTTATTGATACCTTATGTTGGCTAAATGGTTACTGAAAATAAGTTAAATACCAAATTTAGGGCCTATTGGCCAAGCTGTGAAAATCAACTTATTTTGAAATCACATTTTTCAAATGGAGTTTCATAAGAAGTACTGCGAGAGAGTAGTTTGTGTTTGGCAAAATCATTTGATAAGCACTTTTATTAATATTTGAGAAGCAGTTGTGTTTGACAAATCTTTCAAAAAAAGTGCTTTGGACTATCGAATTACGAAAATGACATGTATTTATGGTAAATAATGGGAGGATTAGGTAAAATAAATAGGGATAGTTATGGAAAATAATGATTTTGAGTAAGAATATTTTATCTTGAAAAATTAATTTTCTGCTTCTGCTTCTGCTTTCAAGGAGAAGCTCCGATTATTTGCTTCCTCCCTGCAGTAAAAAAATTGCTTCTATTACCATTTAGAAGCAGATTATTTTTTAAAATAAGCTTAGCCAAACAATTTTTTTTCAAAATAAATATTTTTTTTGAAAAGAAGCAGCTTCTTTCTCCCTAAAAGTTTAGCCAATAGGCCCTTAATTTGGCCATGCAACTTAACATCCCTTGCATTTTAATGGATGGCCACTGAAAGATATGCACAGACCATGTAGCTTTTCAGTGAAGCTTAAACATCATGTTATCTTTTTGACTGCTATTTTGCATTCAGCTTTTAGATAATTATCATTTTATGCCCGGTTTATTGACAGATCATCCTTTTAATGGTTAGTAATTGGTTAGTAATGCTTACACACACACACACACACAATAGAGGTGTGTGTGTGTGTGTGTGTATTCCACGCAATAATGTGCAAGTTTCTAGATGTCATGTGTCTAAATATAAATTGATCATCAAAGTCTTTGTTCAACAAAGAAGAAAAGGTCATTAGAAAACAAGAATGGAAATAGAATTTTTAATCATTCAAAATTAAACATAAAATAAAAATCAATTCTAGAGAAATAAAATTAAGACATAAAATATCATAATTTTGTGACACTCCACTCTTCTTACACATGGCATCATCTATCATTTGGTTAAGTCTCGAAAGAAGTGAAATTCGGATTATATCGACTATAGTTTCAACGTTAAGAATAAACCGGCTACTAGTGAAACAACAAGAGAAATGTTAGACTACATCTGATATCCTCATATCTAAATAATAATAATTTAGAATTTTATTTCATGTTAGTGGCGAGCATGCTTGAGATTCTCATAAATGGAAGCAGAATCTGAACCTAATTGTTGACTTACAAAATTTACCATATAACCTAAGCTTCATATTTAAAAAAATAAATAAAATATTCGAAGCCTTGATCTGCTGAAAGGCAATAAGCTTCTAGCATGAGATGCCAATCAATGTAGTGCACTGAAGTTTAGAAATTTTTCTAATTTGATAAGATGATGGAAGTTTGCTAACGATAGAAATATCAGGGCAACTGCCAACCAATGGCACAAGCTTGCCATCAATATGGAGCCAAGAGGGATGATTTTTGGATTTTGTTATGGTGCTTTAAAAGATACTTTTGTCATTTTAATTTTTATCTATTTCTGACCATTGAATTAAGTTTGAAACATGCAGATTTTAACTAGACGAGGCATCTATATGCATAACTGATGAGGTAAATAATTCAAAAAATAAGATTCATTTCTCTTGAAATTTGCTAACCATGGAAATACGAAAGCAACCGCCAACCGACCGCACGAGCTTGCCATCAATATGGAGCCAAGAGGGATGAGCTTTTTCCTGCCACTTTCGCCCGTTAACTGCCGTGGAGCCCCCAAGAAGGCCATCTTTCCTGATGCAGCGTGGCCCCGCTCAACGGGTGGCGAAAAGCCAGGCTGATGCAAGTGTCGCGCTATGTTTATAAATCACCGAAAGATCTCGGAATCTGAAACAAAAAAAGGTTGGAAGCGACGAGGCGGGGCAAGGAAAGAGATTCATAGGCAATGGAGGAAACTTACATCATGGGCGGACCGTCCGGAGGTAGAGTTCTAGACTCCCACTCTTGGTATTATACCTCTGAGTTTTTCATTTCTTTTTTGTTTCTTTTTCGTGCAACAGCTGTAATTTGGAGTTCTTTAGTTTAATAAATCATGTCCGATACCTTCACAAGACATCAATTAATTCTTAGTTTGACTTCAATTAAATGTACCATAGTCGCTCAAAAGTGTGTTTCACATGTAATATCAGGTTTGGTGCTGCAAATTTCTTTCCTTTCCTTTGTTTCTTACAACTTCAGCTGATTTGTTAATTATGTTCTTGTGAATTGTACAAAAGAAATATTCTTACTTACTGATTTTTCGGTAAAATTAGATTTTTTTTTTTGTAAATATGTATATGTTTAAGGTTTCTTGATATTTTACTCATGGATCTAGATATAGAATAAGCGATACACAGCAATGAATGTTCAATATATGCCGCCAAAAAAAAAAAGAATGTTCAATAAATATTTATTGAATGTCCAATAGACACAGATTGTCCATAAACAAAATTGTCCAGTGAAGAATGAAAAATTCATATAGAACAGAGTTATATGAACTTACCTTCTTGAGATCAAAACATAGGTAATCCAGGGTCTTTTGTATCATTTCACATGTGCAAATTCATCACCACCAATCCAGATGGTCGTGTGTGCATTCACAATATAGAAATCTCACCTTTTCATCACTCAAGTTCCATGCTTCACGAAAATAATGATGGAGTATTGTTTCGTCCATAGAAAATCTCTTATCAGAATACCATCAAAAAAGAAAATCTCTTCTACCAAATGAAAAAAAAGAAAGAAAATCTCTTAACAAATCATTTCTTGTATTCTGGTCGAATCTATAATTAGAAAGTTTGCTTCCTTTACAAGTTAACAGTGGGGGGGGGAGGGGTAGGATCCGTCAACTTCCCAAAATTGGCCCCTCTCTCTTTTCTTTCAATTTAAAAACAAGGATCGGATTGCCCAGGTTCGGTTTGGATCTTTGACGTGAAAGTATAATTGATCCTGTCTCGTGATATCGACTATTGGAGCACTGCACGGATGTCAAAGTACTTCACTCCAACTTCCATTTGCCTATACATATCTCAAAGCGGATATTCACAGTCTAATGATTGACATCACGAACAAAGAGGAATTATTCTTTCACGTGAAAGATACAACTGGAACTCCTCAGATCTGCTATACCAACATCTAGGAGCATTTAAATATATCTAATTTTACAAAAAAATATTTATATGACTTTTCTTGCAAAATCAATATTTATATGCAAATTTTTAGTGAAAGCCACTATGATCCTTTGGTTTTTCTTTCTATTATAAATTATCATTCCTAATATAAATGTGTGAGCATTCTCTTAGTCAGTCTACATAATTATTATAGTTGGCTACAAATTCTTTATACTTTTCCTTTATGAAACAACAAATGGCTATTGGATCACATCTAGATGCTTTGCTGAAACATACTGTTGTTATTTAATGATGCTAGACTATTCACTGATCCACCATATTCTACTTAGGAATCGTTTGGTTTGCAGAAAGTGAAGGTGGGGAGTATGGCCAATGAGAAATAGAAAAAATTCTTCTTATTTAATTGGAGTTTATAAAGGTGAAGGATTGAAAAAATATTTCATGGGAATACATTTTCATTTTCATGAGATAGAAAATACATTTAGGATTTAGATTTTTGATGTTCCGATGGATGAAAATTGGAGGCTTTTTTCCTAACATATTCTTTTAAGCTATTAAAAGATTTGAGGTTGAAATAGACATTCTCTTTATCATAATGCCTCAAACCCTCCTCCACCATAATTTACGAGAAAAAATATCTTTAATCATCATTTATTTCTAAACAATGATAACATATAGAATAGAATAAGGATTTCGTTGTATTAAGGATATAATATATATCTTATATAGTTTTTTCAAAAAAATAAATGCTCAATTGAAACCTCAATGTTCTAAAGGCATACCTTAGTTATACTTATCCTGCTTAGCTACGATTGAAACATGGACATATATATAAATAAACAATCCGAGCATCTATAATAAAATAGCTATGGTGATCTCTCTCTCTCTCTTGTCCCCGTTCTTTTTTGGGAATAATTGGGTAACTTATTCTATAGTCCATATGGTAGGCACGGCTAATGAGAAGCCACCAACTCAGCATCTCATCCATGAATCCTACTCTTCATTAACTCTATTTAGATTTCTATCTGATTAGGAAAAGATAATTACAAAAATCTTAATTTTAATTTACCAAAAAGATTCCTTCCTCCCAAGTTTTCTTCTTCCACATTTTCTTCTTCCCATATCTAAGGAAGAAAAAAAGTCTCCATCCACATCCTGCCCTTTTCCTCCCAGGCCTCCTCTGGCATCGACTCCATTTTCTGAGGATCCTCTTAATACTTATAAAACTTTCTTTTTCTCTCTATTTGATTATTATTTTCTTTTCTCTTTTTTTTCTTCGATTTTAACATCCGACTTTTAGATATCCCAATCTTCTCTTGCCTCACCACATTTCCTCCTCCTTCGCATCCTTCTAGATCTAATTTTAGATAATCTAATTTTCCTTCCTCCCCATGTTTCCTCCTTCCTCATGTCCAAGCAACGATTTTCAGATCTAATTTTCAGAAAATTATTCATTGGATGTGGGGAAGGAGGAAACATGGTGATGGAACAGTTTTTTGGTAAATAGAAATTATTTTTTTTCAATTATCTTTTCTAGTTATATGCAAATATAGAGTTAAGAAAGTGAGATGTATGGATTAGATGTTGAGTTGGCGGCTTCTTAGGGCTAAACAAGTTGCCAATAAAAGAATATGGCTTATAATTTAGGATCCCATGCCTCCTTACCATTCAAAAGGGTGTAAATTTTAATGATTAGTTTGCTTATTGATAATATCTTTAATTAGTTGTGATCTAAATCATCTCCATATATCCTTGGGATTCCATTATTGTCATGCTGAATTAATATGTAGCTAATTCCACTCTATACTCTTATGCGTGGCTCAAAGCTGCAACTAGTTACATCTTAATCAAACACATCCCAGGTGCCAGCTATAAGGATCCTACGTGTTTTTAAAGTGATTGGGACTCATGGACGGCAGGCTGCTTTCTACCTGGAGTGCACAAGTATTACTGTTAAGGTGCTACAATACCTTTTGCTTTCTGAAGAAAGATATTATACCACCACAGTGGTAGCCCGGATGGAATGGGCCTTGGCATCTTTCCCTTGCATCACAGATTCGAACCCGTAGATCTTCGATTAAATGCAGGGTACCCTATATCCTGTCGGGTTTCTCTTGTAGAGATTCGCGCTTACTGCCCCCTCACCCCATGTCCTGTATCGGAAAAAAAAGAAGATATCTTCACATCCATACTTAGGACTCATACAACATGATAAATTCTTCGTTGCCTTATTCACATCGCTTTCTATTGGATCTGTGTATGTGATCAGCTTATGGCAAGGTTTCCATCCAGGCCACAAACCATATTCCATAAGCTCTGTTGACATAATAATTTTACAAATTAATAATTTCACAACTGATGTCATATCATATGCCAATCAAGTCAGTCCTATAGTTAATACATCATAACCTTCTAAAATATACAAATTAACTAGTAGTTCTTTTGAACACAATAAGATATTTAGACACTAAAATGCTGATTTTTGTACAGCGGTTATGAGAGTTTTACATATGCATGCAGGGATTTCTACAACTAAAATATGTAAATATGTACATATTTGTTTACATTTTTGTTTCAATATTCAATAACATTGGATGTAGAGGTATGGATATTTGCTAAATTTAAAGTTTACATATTATTAGGTTTGTGTCATTTTTCAAAGATTTGTAATGGACTTATTGAAATACATGTCCACTATATTTATAAAACATTGCAAAAATTTCTCAATTATTTTTATAATTTTTTTTACTATTATATCTAAACCCCATAGTGCTTTCATAGTTTAAATGGGTTAAGCAAAACCCATCCTAACAAGTTAGATGCTAGATGGGTTGGCTAAAATTGCCATCTCTAGAAAAGATGAGACTTTCTTAAACTGCTAAAAGGACTTGGCAACTCCATAGCAAGCAATGGGCGAACATGATATGGAAAAGTCATTCCTTCATATTGGTACACAATCTGTGCAGTTGTTTCAGCAATTATCTTAATATCTCGATCATTAGCAGACTCCATGATCTTATCAAATTAGAGAAATTTGCAAATCTCAATAACAAGCATCAGTCGACACCTCACGCTAAGACCTTATCCTTCTAGTAGATCAAGACTTCAAATATGGAATTTATTTAAAAAAATCTTAAGTTATATGGTGTATTTGGTAAGTTAAGACAATCAGGATCAAATTCTCCTTCCATTTTGGAAAAACTCAAATATGCAAAGCGTCGACGTATACGACATAGAATTTAAATTATCGTTATTTGGACAATGAGGACATCACGTGTAGTCTAACCTTTCTCTTAAAGGAGGGAAGTGTTACTGATAGTGCTACTATCAGTATTAGGATAGGATTTTCTTTGTTATTCTATCAAACTATTACTACTACCACCACTACTATGATACTACATAGGTTTTTTTATCTTGTAATGACAACCATCCTTTAAAGGGACATCTCTTAAAGGATGTTTGTCGTTACAAGACTAAAAGCCTATGTAGTATTGTAGTGAGTAGCACTGCTAGTAGACTAATAAAAGAAGGAACATACCCTTGGAGGGTTGGATATATATTCTAGTTGTAGAAATTTAATTTAGACATCCTTTTATTTACTATACTATTGCTTAAGCATATCTTTCTAATCTATGTACGTCATCAAATTTGGACATGCTTTTGCATTGAATGTTATGATTTTGCAAGCTTGGCCAAAAATCTGTATCTTATGAAGCAAAATCTTGAAGAAATTTAAGTATTTAATTTCTCTAGCTTTAAATGGAGAATTCTATATTCAGTATGGTTGTGAGAAAGAAGCAAAGTTGATAAAAATGTATAAATATCACATGTCTTATTTTAACAATAGTGTTATTTTATATGGTAAAATATTCAAGATATCAACTCACTCTCTTTCATTTTAATGAGAAAATGTTCTGTAGTCCAACTGTTTGCGCCTTTTTTTCTCCACTCTTAAGATAAAGTGGATGGGAAATAAACCAATGGATCTAGTTGGATGGATGCATAGGCATGCCATTAGCATTCGAATAGGATAAGGAGTAGATGGTAGTGGGTCTTATTGTCTTGACCTTAAATGATTTTTGCTACTAAGATATCACCTTCTTGAGGAAAGGAGTGCCGATTAAGATCTATGAGCTATGACTTATTACCTAGGAACAAAATATGAAAGATAATTTGAAAGATAAACTGATAAATAAAACTTGATAATTAATTTGATTGATGGCTGAAGGGCCTTTCCAAACTTGAACTTAATACTTATATATTGTTTTCCTAACTACTCGACATCTATCTCTTTTCAGCATTCACACCTATCTTTACATCATCCACCTTCTTGTAGTTTCTATAGTTGGTTGTACTCGTACTACAATAAAAATGGCCATTAGCAGTATTTTTTAGATGTCACTATAGATCAGAAAGAATGCTGTAAATATCTTTATTAGTATTTTATGGTATTTTCTTATATACCATCTTAAGATGATGTGGGCAATTAATTCTCAGCATTTTGTAAAAATTATCGATAAAATTTTATTTAGTGGCATATATAAGTGCCTTAGAAGTCTCAATTAATTCCATTATATATAAGTACCTTAAATTTTAATACTGATATTTTATATGCCAACAAAATTATCAAAAATAAATTATATATATCCAAAAATTAGATTAGAACAAAGGAAGGGTTAAACAAGCTCTTAACCATCAACTACAACTTATATTATTAATATATAAGAATAGTTTATTTAACTTATTAACATACATTCATATCATTAAATAAGTAATGCT
>KE504899.1:402137-414380 GCA_000441515.1 Elaeis oleifera
CTATGGATCTTAAAAAGGTATTTTAGGAAGAAAAAAGTACTACCACTTCTTATGTCACGAAAAGTACCAAAATCCACATCCTCCATGAATTTTATTTTTTATGAAATGTGAAAAATGACTTTCTATGAAAATATTTTTTTTATTCTCTCTTCTCTTAAAATTCCAATCAAATAAGAGGCTCTTTCTTCACTTCTCAGAAAGCGTCTCTTCTTCCATCCACTTCCCGTCAACCAAACGAGTCCTCAATGATAATTGGAGCTGATTTTGATTACAACTAGTCAAAGATATTATTAATGAGTGAACTGATCATGTGCCCTTTTGAATGGTGTGGGAGGTATGGGATCCCAATTTGTAGGCCCTATCCCATTGTCGGCAACTTGTTTAGCCTTGGTTTGTTTCACAATCATTATTCTAACACTATTGCCATGGTTAGGTAGTGCTCTTCACTTGCATAGTATTTCGTACTTAATTGGATGATGACAGATGAGGTAACTGTGCTGACCCTGTCCTTGAAAAGAAGAAGGCCGGATAAGGATGTTAAATCTGCCACTGCAGTGTGATTCATGACAAACTTTGCGATCCTTATGGATAACCCATTTTGGCTAAATGGTTACAAAAATAAGTCAAGTACCAAATTTAATTGGTAAGGCAGCTTAACTTCTTTTTTATCCCTTGCATTTAAAGGATGTCCGTTGAAAGATATGAACGGATCATATAACCTGTGAATGAAACTTAAACTTATTTTTGTTTGATTATTATTTGCATTTAGCTCTTACATAATGAGAATTTTATGTCCTGTTATACTGACAGATCATCCATTTAAGAGTTAGTATCATTATATATATCTATTTTTCACACAATAATGTGCAAGTGTCTCGATGGCTTGGGACTAAATATAAAAGGATCATCAAAATCTCTGTTCAGAAAGAAAAAAGGTCATCAAATATCATGGATGGAATAAGATTTTAAATCATCAGAAGTTAAAATTAAAATGAGAATCAATTCAAGAGAGAGAGATAAACTTTAAAGATTTTTAAACATAAAATATTGTAATGTTGTGACACTCCACTCTTCTAACACATGGCATCATCTAGCATTTGGTTAAGTCTCAAAAAAGTGAAGTCGTCAGTCATAATTTTAAGTTAGGAACCAAGCAGACTACTATGGAAAAAACAAGAGGAAGTTTAGATTAGATTTGCTATCCTCTTGTCCAAAACAACAATGATTTAGATTTCTGTCTGGAACTAGTTTGAGATTCTCCTTAATGGAAGTAAAATCTAATCTTAATAGTCTTGACTTACCAAAATCCTCCATAACATTTTATATTCTGATCACTAAACTTGTTTAGGATTTTTTTAGCTACTAATTATTGGTTGGACCAAGTCCAATCACGAAGCAACACATATAAATGTATATATATTCTCATTTTATTCAACTTTGTGCATGTTATTTTTGGTTGGATTAGTCCAACTAGGTAGACTTGGTCTAACCCAAAGCGCTTCTTTTTAGCAAGGCCGTCATTTTTTTAAATAAATTATATTTTAATCTTTAAACTAAATCATATTTATTTCTTAAATGATCATTAAATTATAAAATCATAACTTTTGATTTCAAAAAATTTTGAACTGTCTTAACATTATCCTTCATCCCATTTTTGATGATTTTTTTATTAAAAATTTTATTTGATATTATCGGTGTATATGCAGTTGGTTTAACTAGAACAGATGGTATCGGTGCTGAGCTAAAATAAGGTAGTTTAACAAATTTTTGACACGGCATCCAATGACGATTCAATTCCTTCCAAGGAACGGTGTTGTTCCCTTCTCTTCGATGCCTAGAAGCCTCTGCTGTCTAGGTCCCGGGTCGTTCTCCGGACTGACCTCCGGTTCAAGCTCGCCCTTACAATTTCCTCCCTCCTCACCGTCTTCTTCATCATCATCCTTGTTGGGATATACCGATTGGCCCCGACGTCGACTCACCGACGCCGACTCACCAACAGATCCCGACGCCGACTTCGCCCGTCCAATGACGGGCGACACCGACCGTGACTACCGACGATGTCCGTCTCGAGTGTGTCGGTCGGACAGGCCAATACTGCCTCCGACCACCCGAAGGGCCGAATCCGCATCACCGACTCTCTGTCGGGTGGGACAGCCGACGTCTGACTTCTACAGACCCTTCTGAACGCCGATCGTGCTCTCGAGTCACCACCCGACAGCCAAGTCCCGACACATAGTCGGCCAACCCTTTCAAAAATGCCGAACGACCGGCATGGACTGCAGTCCTGCCAAAGACATGCGGTACGATCGCCAGGGGACGTTGTCCTGCTAGGATCCCGAGGTGCTGTCCTGCCAAGGACACGAATTAATTCCGAGGATCTGTCAGTCCGTCAATGACGTGACAACCCCCGGCAATTTGACAACTCTCCAGTTGTCTACATCATCGACGGCGGGACCATACCGCCCCCTACTATAAAATGGGGTAAGGCAACAGCTCAAGGTAAGGGCTGGGAAAGTTTCTCTTCCTCTCTCTCTCTACCGTTGAGTCCCCTGGTTCCTTCTGCTGTTGCCTAGTCTCCTCTCTGACTTGATCGTCGGAGGGTCCCCGCCGGAGGCATCTTCGGTTAGTGTGGACTTCTTTGCAGGTGCTCGCTCCCGACGATCAGGCGACGAGGGGATTGGCCGCAACAGTCCTTGTCCTCACCCTCACCCGCCTCCCCCGATCCGAGTGGTAGCTCGCCAAGGCCGCCTTCCTCCTCCTCCTCCAATCCCGCTCCTACGTCGCCGCCACCGCCCTCATCGCCCGCGAGAAGCTCTTCCAGGCTGCCAAATCCCGCGACCCTCCGCTTCTTCTGGGTCGCCACCGTGCTCCTCGTCGCCCTCCTCTCTGCTTCCGCCGTCCTCCGCTTCGTCGCCGCCGCCCCAATCTTCCCGATGTCGCCCTTTCCTTCGTCGTCGTCATCCTCTCCATTCCCCTCCTCTTGCTCGCCATTTCCGGCTCCACCGGTGTTTCCATCGACCACCTCCCTCCCACCGACGAACTACCGGTCCGCTCCGACCACAACCTCTCTGAACCGAATGCGACCGCCTCCATCCTTTCCCACATCACGTGGAGCTGGATGAACCCTCTGATATCCAAGGGCTACCATTCGACGTTGAATCTAGACAACGTGCCATCCCTGGCGTCGGACCACCAGGCTGAGCGGCATGCTCATCCACTCCACCCTCATTACCACCCTCTACAACAAGGGCCTCCGCCTCTCGTGCTCTGCCCGCCAGTCCCACGGAGTCGGCATGATCGTCAACTACATGGCCGTGGATGCTCTGTTCAAGAGAACCCACCGAAAAAGTAGGCTCTTTTCTTCTCTCTGGGAGCCAAAAATAACTAGAAGAAGGAACCAGAAGGAACAGATGGATCACTAACCGAGGTAAGGCGAGCCCTTCATGGGTTCTGGCCATTCTTCCGCCAGGCCCACATGTCGGAGGAGAGACCGTCGACAGGGGGCATGGCACACCACTCTCTTCCGCGGGTTCTTCTTGGTAGTCACATCAGTATCCCATTTTTTTCTTTTTTAGCCAAAGATCCTATTTTCTTTTCTAGACGATTGGCTTTTAATTAGAAGGGAATGGAAGGAAATGGGTGAATGGCACGCTTCCCTTCTTTTGTGTGGGGAATCTGGGATAGGGGGCGGTGGGGCTACCTCCAATTCCTGGCCTTTGGGGAAGAAGGGCTTATAGAGCTCATCCAGTTCTTGGAGAACGTTCTGGGTGTCCGGCATATCCAAAAAAAAAAAAAAAAAAAAAAAGGGGAGGCTGCCGCCGCACAGGGTGAGTAATTCTTATCCAAACATCCGTGCGGTGTCGCGAATCACAATTTGACCTATGCATGATGAACAGGATATATTGAAACAATTATAAGATGGTTTAGCCCTCTCGAGTCTTTTATTCGGACATACCAATAAGCATGCTGCAGTTCAACCATAAAGCCAAGCATATATCTCTATGCCCCTCCCTAGCAACGCTGTTGTACTGAACACAGACGACACCTTCAAGTGCCCATAAGCAATCCGACCTTTTGGATCAACTGCAATGCTCATGTGCACCTCCGTGCCATAACATAGACTCTTTCCAAGAGTGCTCTATAGCTCAACATCACTGTGTCAACTCTAAGATTTTGCCCCTCAAGCCAAGTACTACTCATCCAAGATGTCTTGATCCTCGACATACCCTCGTGCCATGACATAACCACTATACCACTGATCCGCACCCACCATGTTGTCCTTCAGTATTACATGTACCAAATCCACACAGCACGACCATGCAAAGCCATTACAATGCATGAGGCTCAGGCAAACCTATCTCTAGTGCCGCCCAGCTAAACTACCGAGCTGGTACGCCCCGCAGCTCCTTGAAGCTACAGATGATTGTGCACATCCGAGTCCTCCTGGATTCTACTATCCAAGCTTTCTCCACGAATTTATGTGCCACGATCTCGATCTTGCATCCTTGATATGCCTTTTCCTCTATGGCCATAGCACTTGACAATCTTCATAGCCTGCTCGTCCATCACTATGTATTACCACGATCCTGGGGATACATGACCATACCACCCAGCATCTTATGTCCACAACCTACTCGCATATTAAGCACTACCACGATATTGGCATCCAAGTCTGCTCCATCAAATAAATATCTTCGATTAGCTGATAAATGCATCAAGCTGTCCATTCCTTGGCATGAATCTCTTGACCATCTTTGATCCTTGACCCAACTCCAAGGCACATATTCCGATTGATACCCCATAAGCCTTATTCTCCACGATCGATCGGTTCCCGTGGATCCCCGCAAGACATCACCTTGCGATGCTCACGAGACTTGCTTGTTTGGATAGGCCACACCCTTGCCCGACTTGTTCTCTATCGCCTCTTCGCTCCACCACAAAGATTAAAAATGCATAGAGTAGTTTGAACAACCCCTGAAGGATAAAACCTTGAGTTATCCTCTTTTCGTACAATATAGTCAGCTCGTCTAACCAGCATTGCCCCGAATACCTCCACATGAGACCATTCGGTCATGACACCACCATTGCCTACACAACTATGCCATGGCGGACCCATCTCCTACGGGTCTGGGGAGTCGGGTATGCGGCCAAAGCTCTGCACCTCTCTTCAAACCAAGAGGAATCCTTAAGTATCCACATATAGTTGGCAGACCACCACCATTCCAATATCATATATCCCAAGCCCCCCCGATATTATATCATGGCTATGCCGTACCTTGGCGATCCATTACTCCCTCACTATCCCAGCAAGGTATTCCTCCAAATCTCACCCAGGGGATTCCAAATGATCGAGTAGCATTACAAATTTTTGGCCATACCAAATCCTTCACAGCACCGTACCATGCCCATGCTGGCACCTCTTGCGACATGCCTACAGATAAGCCCGTGACAACAGGCATCTCCTCCCTCTGCAGGCCATGCCTTCTCCTCCATCTCAAGGCTCGAGAATGGAGGAGGAAAAGAGAAGAGGTCTATCGTCACCAATGGTGCTGTAAATCGACAGTTCCACACTGCCACATAGAGATCCTAATTGCCATCCTCCATCGCCATCGTGGAGAACAAACCCAAACAAAAAAAAGAAAACAGTACCTCAAAACTTTATAATTTTACCATGGAAGTGCTCCAGGACCAACTATTCAAAACAATGGCCATATAAACATAGATTCAATGAGAAATAATTCAATCGGTAAGGAAAATTATTGAAAATTAGTCGAAGGATAACATTAAGATGATTCAAAAGATTAGAGACTAAAATTATGATTTTATAGTTAAAATTATTAAAAAATATTATATAATTAAAATTAAAATATAATTTTTTTAAAAAATATTATTTGGATCATGGATTATTAATAATTTATTAGTTGGAAGGAGGAAAAAATTTAAATACATTATAGTACATACTGCTATAATATATGAAAAAAAGAGAAGAAAAAATATTAAACTATTAACCCCTACTTACCGAAAATGCAAGTCCGATGGGGTGCCAAGTTGCGTTTGTATATCGCCAATGTGTCTTGGAATCAAAAACAGAGAAGATTGAAAGTGACAAGGTAGGGCGAGAAAAGAGATTCATAGGAGGGTGATTACTTCCACCCAGAGCCAACCAGCCGTATGGAGTTGAGTTCTAGATTCCCATAATGCCACTCTTGCTATAATACCTTTGAGTACATTTTGTGCGCGCGCATACACGCACACTTTATTTTGGTTTGCTTTTGGTTTAATAAAGCAGATGACTTCCCAAGATATCAATTAATTTGTCATTTTGTGATGCTAGACTATTTAATATACTCTGCCCGCTTAAAAGTATGTTTCTCCCTTTTTTTCTTTTTTTTTTGATGTAAAGGGAGGGAAAAAATCCATCCAATTTTATCATAAAAAATTATAAAAAATATAAAGAAAATGAAAAACTTCTAGTACAGAAGAGAAAGAACCCAACAATACCGAAATTTAGTTTCAAATTTGAATTTCAAAATAAGTAAACCCCCATCCTGCCGCCGATGAAATGTAGTGTTGACCACCGGAGGGGAATATCAAAACCATTCATCCTAGAAGAGAAAAAAAATTAACGGCTTTTCAACAAATCAGTGACATCTTCATCCAACGTTGCCACTGTGTCGTGCAAAGAGGGGGCAGAGGGGTACAGCCTCTGTCTAGCCACGAAGAGAGAGAGAGATAGCTAGACCACCGTCGAAAAGAGCCAACGAAGAGGGAGAAAGAGAGAGGGATGCCCGACTTTCACCATTTGTCGCGTGTTGAAGGGGAGACTAGCCGATGGAGACCCGAACTCAAAGAGAAGAGAGGGAGGATGGGTCCATCGTCTGCTGTATGCCCAGTCGAAAGAGATCCGAACATAAAGAAAAGAGAGGGAGGAAAGTCCACTATTGTCGTGCACTAAAGGGGGATGGATCCACCACCAAAAGGACTGGTGAAGTTGGAAGGAGAGAGAGAGGAGGGGGCCTGACCTTCCGACATCCGTCGCTTGTTGGAGAAAGAGATCCACCAATGGGGTCGGAACATAGAGAAGAGAGAGAGGGAGGAGGAAATGGGATAGGGAGAGAGAGAGAGGAAGGAGAAGAGAGGTCTCGGTGCCAACTGTCAGAGGTGAAAAGAAGGGGAGCCATCGGCCAGGGGGCACTCGATGGCTGGCAACAAAGAGAGGGAAGAGGCTCACCAAGTTAGAGGGAGGTGGGCCGACTGCCAGCAAGAGAGAGGCTTGACCTTCCACCATTTGATGCCTAATGGAGGGAGAGATCCATCGGAGTGGACTGTAGCTCAAAGAGAAAGAGGAGGAGGAAAGAAAGGAGAAGAGAGAGGGGCTTGGTGCTAGCCAATCAGGGGGAAGAGAAAGGGAAGAGAAAAGGGGGCTGGCAGCCATAGTTCAGCAGGAATAGAGAGAGGGAGAGGGGCTCATCACGCCAGAAGATGTCCTTACCAACTCAAGGAGGAGAGAGAAAGGGAGGATCGAGGGAAGAGCGGGGTGAGAGAGGGAGAGAGGGGACAAAGATATAGAGAAGAAAAGAGAGAAGGGAGAAAGGAAGAGAGGGAGAGTGAGAGAGAGAAGGAGAAAGAGAGGACCAACTCGGAAGGAAAGAGGGTGAGGGCTTAATCAGGGAGGGGGGATCTCGAGAGCAGAGAAAAGGGGGGTCTCGAGTATGGCCGGTGATGCCCTGATGAGAGGAGATAGAGAGAGGGCGGGGGCATCTCGAGAACAGCCGGTGACATGCCCATAAGAGGAGAGAGAGGGGCGGGGGTCTCAAGAATAGAGGATTGGGAGAGAGAGAGGAAGAGAGGGAAGCAAATGATTGGGGAGAGAGAGAAGAGAGGGAGGGGAGAGAAGGGAAGAGAGAGGGCCAAGGTATCTTAAGCACAGAGGATCGAGGGAGAGAGAGGAAGAGAGGGAGAGAAGGGAAGAGAGAGGCAGGGGTGACAGAAGGGAGAGAGAGAGGAAGAGAGGGAGAGTGAGAGAGAGATAGGGGAAGAGAGAGGAGCCAGTGGCCGGCTAGCATTGAAAGAGATCGTCGGAAGAAGCCTCGGTTGTCGAAGAAAAATGATGGAAAAGGATTGTCTCAGAGCTTCTCTCTCTAGAACAAAAAATAGAGAGAAATGGGGGGAAGGGCCTATTCAACTCATATTAATATCACGTTTGGTGTTACGACTTACAACTATTTCTTCCTTTCCTTTATTTCTGACAACTTTAGTTGAGTTCTTACATGTGATCTTGTGAATTGTACAAAAAAAAACTTGCTTAATTATGGATTTTTCAATAAAAAATAGATTTATGTTCTTTGTAAAATGATGTGTGTGTGTGTATGTATCTATATATTGTTGGTTCTTTGATTCTCTCAAGAAGGAGAATGTGATCCTAGTAAAAAAAAACATATAATGATAATTCTATTTTGGCTTAGAAAGTCTGTTTAATTTAACTTACAAAGCTAAATATGGTAGGGAGTAAGGGATAACATATATGGTCTAATATTTACAAAATCAAGTAATGTGAATAGTCTGCAAATATAAGAAAATTAACAAAATCACATAAAGATATGAAAAGAGATCACTCAATTAACTTCTGTAATAATAAAAAAATATTATAAATAATTTTAAAAATAAAATTTAAAAATTTTTGGTAATTTTTTGTTAATTAATATACAAATAAAGAGTAAAATATAATAAATATTTTGCACGGCAAGTCCACTCAACAAATTGAGCTGAAACCACGATGTCCTCTAAAATAGACAACTTCAAATCATGGCATTTTTTTAAAAAAAGATATACGTCTCACTTCCATTATTGAAGGGCTAATTGAGAAAGTAGGAAAATCTATAATTTTTAAATTAAATTTTATGCTAACAAAGGATAAAAAATGTGGATGAATTATTTAGAGAAAATTTGTAAATTCTTCATAATTGATCAATGAAAGTGCAGATCATTGTTATAGCATTTTCCAATAAATTTTTAAATAAAATTGTATAAGACTTTTATCTTCATTAACTTACCATCAAGCTGCCTAATCGAGAAATCAAATTAACGTCGAAGGTTTTAATAATTTGTGAACTAAATAACAGTAAAAAAATCTAGAAAATAGTAAACAATTTTCAGTGTTCTCATAAATATAATGGATTAGTATTTCAATAAGTCCATTGCAAATCTCTAAAAAATGAAACAAATCTAATAATATGTAAATTTTAAATATATATGTAAGCAAATATCTATACATCTACATTAAATATTATTTAATATGAATATGATGTATCAACCATAGGATTGACTTGATTGGCATATCATATATAACACATTAGTTGAGAAATTATTAATTTGTGAATTATTATGTCGAAAGAGATGATGGAATATAGTTTGGGGGCAGGATATTTTTCAATTTTAGCATTCACACTTTTTAAATATAGAGTGGAATTAGCTAGACATAAATTCACTATGGCAATGATGGCATTCCAAATATAATTGGAGTCAATTTAGATCACAACTAGTTGAAGATATTATCAATCTGCAAACTAATCTTGAAAATTTATGCCCTTCTTAATGGTGTGGGGTATGGGGATCTCAATTTGTTGTACCCATCTCATTATTGGCGGCTTGTTTAGCCCTGGTTATTTCATGATACTTATACCAACACCGATGCTATGGTTATATATCGCTCTTTATGTGAATAGCATTTTTACCTAATTGGATGATGATTGATGAGGTGACTGTGATCACGATTTCCTTAAAATGGAGAGGGCTAGATGAGGACATACAATGTGATTCATGATGAACAAGAGGAAGGTTAGACTAGATCTGATATCTCATGCCCAAACAACAATCATTTAGATTTTTGTCTTATTTACGTTGGTGTTGAGCACATTTGATGGAAGGGAGAATCTCATCCTAGTTATCTTGACTCACAAAATGCACCTTATAAATTAAGATTTTTCAAAAGAAATATGCCATGTTTGAAGCCTTTGATTTGCTAAAAGGCAAGGTTCTAGATGAGGTACCAACCAATGCATGTCACTGAGATTTAGAAATTCCCCTAACTAGATAAGATGGGGGGAAGAGTCTACTAACGATAGAAATAATAACACAACCATCCACACAGGTTGTCTACCATCATAGAGCCAAAAGAATCATTTTTTTCCCGATTACTTTCACCCAATAAGTGCCATGGAGCTCTAAAGTCCTTTTAGCAACTTGAGAAGGCCATATTTTCTAGAGATGGTAATTTCAGCCAACCTATCGAGTACACAACCTTAATGGGGTGTGTTAGCTGACCTATTTATACTCGGAAGTGGGATGGATTTAGATATAACAGTCAAAAAAATCTCTAAAAAATAATATAAAAATTTGTAGTGTTTCATAATGGAGTTGTATTCCAACTAGTCCATTGCAAATCTCTGAAAAATGAAACAAATATAATAATGTGTAAATTTTGGATATGTAAACAATATCCATACCTCTACATTAAATGTCACTAAATATGCAAACAAATATCTATATATATTAACATCTTATGGTTGTAAGAATCTCGGCATGCATATGTAGAATTCTCACAATAGTTGTACAAAAATCAGCATTATAATGTCTAAATATCTTGCTGTGTCAACAAGGTCTACTGGTTAATTTGTATATTGTAAAAGCTATGAATATGATGTGGATCAACCGCACGGCTGACTTGATTTGTAGATCATACATAATACATCAAATGAGAAATTATTAGTTTGTAAAATCATTATGTCAAAAGTACTGAAGGAATATGGTTGGGGGGCTCAAAGGTTTTGCAATTTTATTATTCATATGTTTTTTGATAGAAAGTTTGTGGTAATCATAGATGGCCATCTTACCACAAGCTCATCACATACATGGGTCAAATAGAAAGCAGTGCAACTAAAGTAATGAAGAAACTTATCACATTGTATGTGTCCTAGATATGGCATATATGTATGAGATATCCTAACGACATGTGAATACCTCATGACCCATGCTCATGCCCATATAGTGCCTCTCCTTATGAAAACATTGCAGAAGTTAAGGTAATAGAAGCTCTTCTTTTAGGAAGCAAAAGATTCAATAGCATCGTACAGCAATGCTCTTAAATAAAAAATATATAATAAAAGAAAGGCTACTCTTTGGAAACCATCTTTTACAGATGCTATATATAGAAAATTATTGGTTGGGCTAGGTCTACCAGCTCAATCGTGGATCAGTCTAACCATAAAGGGATATGCACAAAAACAAGAAATAGAAGGAAGGGAGCAATATAGGTGGGTTTCTATGTGTCCCCTTACGATTGGACTGATCCACTGCTGAGTTGGTGGACTTGGTCCTATCAATAATTTCACCCATATATAATGTGGAAAGCAGCCTTCCATCCATATGTCCCACTCATGTGGGAAACACATGGGATACTTATGGCTCGCATTTGTGACCAGCTTGATTAAGTTGCAACTAGTCATTGATATAAGCCTTATAGGGAGCATGGAGTGGAATTAGGTAGACATAAATTCAGTGTGACAATATTGGTGGGATCCCAATGATAATTATTAAAGATATTTTCAATAGGAAAATTAATCTTGGGAACCTATGCCTTTTGTATGGTGTGGGAGACATGGGATCTCAATGCAGGCCCCATCCTATTATTGGCACCTTATTTAGCCATGACTTATTTCATGATAGTTACTCCAACATTGATGCCATGGTTGGATAGTGCTCTTCACTTGTGACATAGCATTTTCGTGGCTGATGAGGTGATTGCGGGCACCATTTTTTGAAAGAAGAAGGCCAGATAAGGACGTTAGATAGGCTCTGGCTAGTGATTCATGATGAACTCTGCTTTGCAACTTACTGATCATTGATACCCCATTTTGGCTAAATGGTTCAAATACCAAATTAATTTGGTGGTGCAGCTTAACTTCTTTTTTAATTTATCCCTTGCATTTTAAAGGATGTCCACTGAAAGATATGGACAGACCATGTAGCCTACGAATGAAGCTTAAACATCCCATTCTTTGTTTGACTTCAACTTTTACATCATTAGCATTTTATGCCTAGTCTTATCTGTTAGGAAATACGCCTCAAGATTTGCTCCATATTGAGCCCACAGCGAAGTCCAGGAAAAAAAATGGAGTCCAACGTGTTGGAGTTTTATGGTTTCATGCATGCATGATTTTGCAAAATGAGTATGGCATTTTAAAA
>KE504899.1:439930-450008 GCA_000441515.1 Elaeis oleifera
ACCTTCCACACTCTACGACGACATCGGATGAAGCTGAACCTGACTAAGTACGCCTTCGGTGTAACCTCAGGAAAGTTCCTCGGATTCCTCATTTTCCAACGAGGAATCGAGGCCAACCCCGAGAAGATCAAAACGATCATCGACATGCGGCATCCGGATACCAAAAGGGAGGTGCAGTGACTCAACGGAAGAATCATCGCGCTCAGCCGGTTCATTTCTCGGTCGGCCGAGAGATGCCTCCCGTTCTTCAAACCCTGAGGCAAGCAAAGCACTTCTCTTGGCCGGACGAGTGCCGGCAGGCCTTCGAGGAATTGAAGAAATATTTGACTTTCCCACCTCTGCTCGTGAGATCGGAGGTCGGAGAAATGCTGTACCTTTACTTGGCTACCTCCCCTGAGGCGGTTAGCTCGGTGCTCGTCCGGGAGAACGAGAGCCGAATCCACCAGCCCATATACTATATCAATAAAGTGCTCCACGAAGCTGAAACTCGATACTCAAAAGCGGAGAAAATGGTATTTGCCCTGGTCGTATCGGCACAGTGACTCCGTCCGTACTTCCAGGCGCATGCTATCGTGGTCCTCACCGACTAGCCCCTGAGGGCGATCCTGCACCGTCCTGATACATCAGAACGACTGGCGAAATGGACGGTGAGACTGAGCGAGTTCGACATTCAGTACCGATCGCGACCTGCTCTGAAGGCCCAGGTTCTGGCCGACTTTGTTGTGGAGTGCCCGACAACCGACAAAATATCGGAGGACGAGAGCTTCGAAGAGCCTGCGACCTCCGAACATGACCCCGAGTCAATATGGATATTGCACATCGACGGAGCTTCCAACGCTCGGGGGAGCGGGGTCGGATTCCTGTTCACAAACTCCGAGGGAGTGGTTACTGAGCACGCCCTCCAGTTCGACTTCAAAGCCTCTAATAATCAAGCCGAATATGAGGCGCTCCTCGCCGGCTTGAAAATAGCGAAGGAGCTCGGGATCGACAGCCTCAAAGTCCTCTCCGACTCTCAGCTGATTGTGGGGCAGGTCAGAGGCGAGTTCGAAGCGCGGGATCCGATCATGGCTAAATATCACCGAAAAGTAAGAGATCTCGTGGCACATTTCAAATATTTCGAGATCTCCCACATTTTCAGGACGAAAATATGCGGGCCGACTCACTCTCCAGGCTGGCTACATCCGACTACGACACTCTAGGCCGGGCACTCATAGAGAGTCTCGAGCAACCGAGCATCGACAAGACTGAGGAAGTGCTACAACTGGCGACTGAGCCGAGCTGGATGGATCCGATCATTCAGTATCTGACCGATGGAACCAGCCCCGAAGACCTCACGGAAGCCAAACGACTCCGGTGGGCGACCTCCTAGTATGTGATAATGGACGGTCGGCTCTAAAAAAGGTCGTTCTCTCTTCCCTTGCTAAGGTGCCTGGGGCCGACTGACACGGACTACGCACTCAGGGAGGTACACGAAGGGATCTACGGCAATCACTTGGGGGCAAGTCCTTGGCCTACAAAGTCCTACGGCAAGGTTACTACTGGCCCACCATGAAAAGGATGCGGTCGAGTTGGTTCGAAGGTGCGAGCCATGTCAAAGGTACGCCAACATATAGCACCGACCCGCCAACCAGCTGACTCCCATTGTTGCCCCGTGGCCCTTCACCTAGTAGGGAATCGACATACTCGGATCCTTCCTTCCGACGTCCGATCAACGAAAGTTCATAGTCATCGCGATCGACTACTTCACGAAGTAGGTGGAGGCCGAACCCCTCGCGCAAATCACCGAGCGGAAGATGGAAGACTTCATCCAGAAGTCCATCATCTTCAGATTCGGACTGCCACACACCATCATCACCAACAATGGACGACAATTCGACAACCAAGACTTCTGGGAGTTCTGTGCGAGATTCCATATCGCGCACAGGCTGACTTCAGTCGGGCATCCACAGTCCAATGGCGAAGTCGAAGTAACTAACCAAACCATCCTGCATGGACTGAAGATCCGACTAAATGAAGCCAAAGGCCTCTGGGTTGAAGAGCTGCACTCCGTCCTGTGGGCGTACCGAACGACACCCCGTGTCCCGACTGGGGAATCTCCCTTCAACTTGGCCTACGGGACGGAAGCAATGATCCCACTAGAGATCGGGCTACCGTCGACCTGAGTCGAGTAGTATTCCGAACCGGGCAACTCCGAGTGTCGGAGAGCCGACTTGGACCTCCTGCCCAAACTCCGATGCGAGGCTCAACTCCGTATGGCCTCTTACCGACAAAGGGTAGCCCGATACTACCATGCCAAGGTTAACCGAAGCTTTTCCGATCCGGCGACCTGGTCTTGAGGAAAGCGGAAGTGTTGAAGCCTCTGGACCAAAGAAAATTATCTCTGAACTAGGAAGGACCCTATAAAGTAGCGGATACTTATAGACCGGGAGCCTACCGACTGGAGACTCTTGAAGGAGTGGCCATCCCTCGGACTTGGAATGCCGACAACCTGAGGTTGTATTACCAGTAAACTCTGTATACCAGTAATCGGAATACAAACTCAGTTTCAAAACTCCGGAGTCCAGAATTCCGACTCTTCGACTGCGAGTCAGCGCTCGCCAGTAACACGAGCCCCGACGCCCCGACTTGGGCCCAACATTCCGCTGAGAATCTACGGCCCTATCGCCAGTGACACATCGGACTCTCGCGAGGATCGATATATCTACATCGATGGGAGCCACACTCCCTCCACAATCGACTTTCGAGCGAGATGATTGGCCGACTTGCTGACTTGGCTCCGACCAAGGAAGGCAAAACGCCAACATGACCAAGGTCGCGCTCGCGGCTTACCGACCAGGTCACGATCGATCGAAGGATATTCGGCTTGCCACCGTTTATCGTACGTCACGACGTATGCACCCGATCGAGGTCTGAAAATGGGAACTCGACTTATCATCATTTTTCGATTGAATACGTCGAACGCCATTCGACTATCGGGCTCTACGAGATGATCGGGTCATCGAGCTACGTCTGGGAGTCGGTCGACCTTCGACTCGATGAAGATGCCCGACTCACGACCGGATAGCAGACACTCGACTTAGACCTTCGACTCAACGAACACGCCCGACTCACGTCCGAACGACGGACATTCGACTTAGACCATGGACTATCGGACCCTACGACCGTCGGGACGATCGGTCTATAATCGGAGCTCGCTCTGCCTCTACCATGGCGCGCACTGCCGACTGTCTCGGCTAACGATCCGGGATATTACTGGACGACCTAACAAGACACGTCGGGTCCGCGACTATGCACTCGGGAGCATTTCGGCGAAACATATATTCCAGGGCACAAAAGAAGAAAGCCGAAAAGTTATCATTTCCATTCAAGTATAAACTGAGTCTACAAAATTAGGCGAAAGTCCGATTACAAGTTCGCATGAAACAAAGCAAAAGAAACAACAAGACTTCGGCTACTCATCGGAGTCGACCTCTTCAACCGGGAGAAGCTCGGGGGCAATCGGCGTGTCCGCTCCGATTGGCGTAAGGTCGGAGGTCGGGACCGCCTCACCTTCGGCGACTTGATCCGGGACGGACAGGACCGCCTCACCCTCGGCGACTTGCTCCGGGATGACCTCCTCCTCGGTGGTACGGTCTCCCGACGATGGGTCAGCCACTTCTTCTGTTGCTTGGCCCTCCGACCCTGGGGGAACAATGCCGCCGAGATCAAGTTCTGGGTACAGAGCCCGGACCGCATCCCGAGCGTCCTCGTACCCCACCCGATATAAGGCGAAACCGCTTTCCAGAAGCTCCTCCTGATATTTGTCGGATCCGCGGAAGTCCTCCACCGCCCGACCTAGCGACTCCATCGCCGACTCCGCCTCTGCCTTCGCTATGTCCGCATCGGCTTGGGCGATCGACAAGTCCTCCTCGGCCTTAGTGAGGTTCTCCAGGCTGACCCGAAGCTGCTCGCGCTCGGCCTCAAGCTCAGCGACGATGCCATCTCATTTCCGACGCAGTCGGTGAGCGGTACGACCTTTGCATTTGGCTTCCTCTTGCGCCGACTTAAGCTCGACCCCCGAGGCAGCCAGAACGTCATTGAGGTGGAATATTTCATCTTCGAGCCTTGCCTCCCGATCGATCGACAGCTTCAGCTGCTCGACCAACACCGCCTTCTCAGCTTCGACGGACTCCGCCTTGTCCTTCCAGGCCGTCCGAATATCTCCGAACCTCCGATATCCGGCCTCCAATTCGGACATAGTGTAAATCAACTGCAAACAGAAACCAACTATCAGAAAGATAAAATAATATAGACAACGAAGGAAAGGAGGCAAGGCGAAACTTACCCCGATCATGGTCGGGTAAAAAGAAGATAGCATCTCGGTCACCCATCGAGTCTTCAGAACCTCCCGGTCGGTCGGGAGGAGGGTCCCCTGACATAGTCTTCTGGCCAAGTCATGGTTGGCCAGGGCCGACGCTCCCTCAGGGACCTGGGCACTAGATGACATGGCGCGGTCCCCGACCTTGCATCGTCTGCTGGGGCCATCGGGGCCTTACCCCGATCGGCCGCCCATGCTCGTAGGTCGGGGAAGGAGGGGAAGCTCGAACTTGACTGAGCTCCCCCAGAAGCTGCGACGGGAGCCACCGAAGGACGATCGGGCTCCCGAGCATCGCACCGGGCTTCCTCCACCGGCGAAGCCGCCGACGCCCCTTCGACCATTCCCTCCACCGACTGCTCCTTTGGTGGCACTGCTGGCATCGACAGCGCGATGACCGGCTCCGACCGATCGATCGCCGATGCGGTGGCGGTCGGGGCAATGTCTGGGCCGTTGCGGCGGACGTGAAGGCCCGGCCCAGACGCCGGCCTCTTCCTCACCGCATATTGCTTGATCTCGACGTCCGTCGGTCTCATCCTTGGCGGCGTACCTACAATTTCAACAAGAGAGTCAGTGCGAGTCTGGAGACGAACGAAAATAAAAGGACAACCGATAGGTCGGACAGTACCTAGATGGGAGACCAGGCTCATTCCGACGTCATAAAGGGCTTATTCGGTAACAAGCTCTCTCTGCTTCGGTACCGACATGTCCTTGAGTCGGTAGAAGTCCTCCCGATTGTCCGCCCTACTCGGCTATTTTCATTCGGCCAGGTCAGAGGCTCGCCCCAGCGAGAAGGGAACCCCCAAGGAGAGGAAGAGGAAACAAAGAAGAACTGGTTCTTCCACCCATGGATGGACGATGGAAGATCAGTGATAAACGAGAGACCCTTCCGGAGATTGAAAAACCACCACCCTCAGGCTTTAGGGTGGAGTCGGAGGACGAAGAACGCCCGAAAGAGAGAAATCTGAGGGTTGATCGTCAAAAGCCGACATAACAGAGCAAAACTGACTATTAACCGAACTGAGTTCGGTGCCAGTTACGTCGGATAGAGTCCGTAATAGTCAAGGATGTTCCGGACAAACTCCGAAATCGAAAGACGAAGACCGGCCCAGAGGTCCTCGACGTAAAAAGCTACCTGGCCCGCAGGCGGTTGTTAACCGACCCCGGCCCAGGGCGAAGAGCTGAAACTGCTCCGGGATACTGTACTACTCCCGGAGCCGATCGACATTTGGCCCCGAAAGTGAAGAGACCTCTACCTCCGGGGACAATCGAAGATTATCAGTCAGATTTCTCGACTGATCTTCCCGAGGAGAGGTTCTGGCCATCACGCCAGAACTAAGAAAAAGGAGAAAAGAAGAAGAGAGAAGAAAGGATTCCAAAAGAGGCAAGGAGGAGGCGAAAGGAGACAGAAGTCTCAAAGGGAGTTTTCAAGAAATGAGAGCAGAGACAACTACCTGGGACAAGAGGGATCGCTCGGACAGAGTCTCTACAGCAGAACCGTAAAAGTAAGATTTTGGATACAAGTGGCCCTATATATATAGAGCCCCTCGACGGCCGAGATGAGAGCGCGCCGGACGAGGACCTCCCAGATGATTGACACGTGGCAACATCCGGGCCCTCCCTCGGCCCGACGATTCGACGCACCTGCTTCAGATCGTGCCACGTCGCCTCCACCGTGCGAATGACTCTAGCCCAACAATCTCTCGACACGTGGCGGAAGAACCGCGCCTCAGGATTAATTCACTGACGGCAGTTCGCGTTCCCTTTGGGACGCTTGACGGCGCTCCCGTTCTCAAGGAAATGCCTGACGATGATTTGCATTCCCTAGGAGATGCCTGACACTGGATCATCTGACACCGTATCGTCTGACACCGGATCGTCTGACACCGTACTGATCGGATCGTCCGCTGGTGAGATCGGCAGGATCAGGGCGTGACACAATGAAGATCCACTCCTTTCGTCCGATATGACATCGGACTCAAGAGTGGAGGGGCAACTGTTGGGATATACCGACTGACCCATGATGCCGACTCACCGACACCGACTCACCGACGCCGACTCACCGACACCGACTCACCTGCAGATCCTAACACCGACCCATCTTCAAGATGGACCAACCGCCGACCGACTTCCCCCGTCCGACGGCGGCGACACCGACTTCCCCCATCCGACGGCGGCGACACCGACAGTAACTGCCGATGATGCCCGACCCGTGTGTGTCGGCCAAACGGGCCGACACTGCCTCCGACCACCTGAAAGGTCGAACCTGCATCACCGACTCCCTGTCGGGTGGGACAGCCGACGTCCGACTTCTACGGACCCTTCTAAACGCCGACCGTGCTCTCGAGTCACCATCCAACAGTCAAGTCCCAACATATAGTCGGCCAGCCCTTTCAAAAATACCGAACGACCGGCATGGGCTGCAGTCCTGTTCAGGACAGACTGTACGACCGTCAGGGGGCGTTGTCCTGCCAAGAACCTGGGACGCTGTCCTGCCAAGGACACGAATTAATTCCCAAGACCTGTCAGCCCGTCGACGACGTGACAACCTCCGGCGATGTGACAACCCTCGACGATGTGACAGCCTCCGATGATTTGACAACTCCACAGTTGTCTATATCACCAACGGCGGGACCATACCACCCCCTACTATAAAACGGGGTAAGGCAATAGCTTAAGGTAGGAGGTCTAACCCCAGCCAACCTAACCAATCTCTCCTCTCGCCATCGCTGAGTCCCCCCGGTTCCTCCTTACTGTTGCCTAGTCTCCTCTCTGACTTGACCGTCGGAGGGTCCCCGCCGGAGGCATCTCCGGTCAGTGTGGACTTCCCTTGCAAGTGCTCGTTCCCGACGACCAGGCGACGAGGAGATTGGCCGCAACAGTTACTTTTAACTCAGATGGAGACAAGATTTATATGGAAAGCTGAGAGTTCAGATAATTTCATAACCTCTTCAATGTATCACTTCCTCTAACTGTACTAGTGTGAAATGCAAGTTTGCCTCCTTTCTTTGGAATCTGTTTGTATCCTTAAAAATCAAATGTTTCATATGGCTTTATTGGAAAAACAAACTAAATACTAGAGAAGTTGTTGGAAAAAAGCTTGGATAGAATTTAGGAGGCTGCATGATTTGCAACACAACACCGGAGTCCATCAACCACATTTTCTCCAATTACAGCCTCTTCTCGAATATTTGGAACGCAATCTGCTGTGCCCTCAGAATTCTTCATCCGCAATCTTCTTTCAAGTTCCTATATCAGGGATGGATCCTTAGGAATTTTGGAAAAAAACTAAGCCTATTGTCCTTATGCTCTTGGTGGCAATTGTGTATGGTCTCACTACAGTAGTCTGGATCATTGCCAACACAAATAATTGCCATTCTTGATGCTTATAAGCATCATAAAGTTCATTGTTGATGCTTTCAAAAGCATCAAAAAAGTATCAGTAAGTGAAGAGTGGAAATTAATCTTTTCAATGTTTTGTTATGCTGATAGTTTTTTTGAAAAAGTCTCAGCAAGTGAAGAGTGGAAATTAAGCTTTTTGATGTTTTGTTATGCTGATGCTTTTAAAAATTGTCAGCAATTAAAAGCATCAAAAATTGCTGATGCTTTTGTGCATCACTAAACACTGTGACGATACTGATGATTTTTAAAAGCATCAGTAAGTTTTAATAATTATTGATGCTTAAGTGCATCAGTAATCATTCCATTATCGATGCTTTAAAGCATCGACAATGCTCTAGTTTAGAAAAATTAACATAATAATAACTTAATAATCCGTACAAAAATATATAAATCTGTCCAAAATTTATAAGATAATTCAAACACCAAGATAGTCATAACAAGCACTCTATATAATATCATAATCAATACATGAATCTTTCCAAAATTTATAACAAAATTCAAATACTAATATAAAGTCATAATAAACACTCCATATAATATAATAAAGCATGATTACATTGTTTATTATGTTCATAAATTACAACCTATAACCAAAGAGAAGAAAACAAAAGAAATCTATAAAACTTAAAAGAATATAGAGACATCAGGCTATGAGTGATCCATAAGAGCATGATCGTCGTCGACTCTATGACTGCTAGAAACTTATAATAAAGATATAAAAATTTTAGTAGTTGAGAATACAAAAATTATAACATAAATTAAATGATTAAGTATATAAAAAAATATAAATATAGTAAGATATGTGTCCCAGAAGAGTCCACAAATATCTATAACACAGAAGTCAACTGATCAATCTAAGTCCTCATAGAGGATATCACTATCACAGCTTTATCTCATCACCTCCATTCATGTCTCCACCTGCTCCTCCACCTGTGCCTCCAACTGCTCCTCAATCTGTATCTCCACTCGTGTCTCAAACTACTCCTCAATCCGCACCTCTATCTGCACCTACATCTGAGCCTCAAGTATATAAATATCCACATTACTAGAACTCTCTTTAGCATCCTGAGTGTAATCGATGCATATCAGATAATTGAGCGGGGTGACTCCAACTTCATAACCCTTCATCCGACCATTAATAGTTCGATCCTAGCAATTCCATCATCACCTGGGCCTCAACATGACTGGCATCCATAGATATTGAGGACTCGCCAATATATTCTATAACAAGAGATGAAGCTCTCTTCCTATATTCGAGAAAAATATATATCAATTTTATACTAAAAAGAAACTACAAATTATTGCACTAAATGATGATCAATATATATAAATATATCTCTCGACTCATCACTAGTAAAATGGCGATCTTGATGAACATGAGTCATTCTATATAACTCTATTTGAACTAGGCTCCCTCACATGCTTATCCATCTAAAGAAATATAAATTTTACAAATATATGATCCATAAATTTTAATTGACAAACTCTAAGAGTTTCAATAAACTTATGAGTATCATGATACATGATATATGATACATTATTCATAGTTTTACTAAGAAGCATGATGATTATATACAAATCAAATTAGTCTAAAAATATGTAATATGTTAAAATTTTAAAAAAGCATATGAATTCTTGCCTGCATCATGTGTAGCTCTTAGACTCTGATGTATGAGGAACAAATAGAGTGCTCATGCAACTCTACCAATATCAGAATATGCCTATAAAATAAAGTAAAGAGTATAATATATCTTGTTTATGTAACCGATCTATGTTAGCAATTAACATAACATAAGATATATGATGAGTATATAGAATTATTTGTCCCCTCTCAGAGAATCAATAATGAACAAGCTCCCTCCACGAATAAGGATCTACACTAGGAGGATAAACATGAGCAACATCATCCTTTGCCAAATCCTCTCTTTTGTAGTCCCTCTTCAATATGGCTTTAAATTCTTTCCAATTTCGATTGAGGGACTTTAGCACCTATTTATGGCTATCTAGAGGGAGTATAAATTTATTTTAGAATGAAACAAAGAAGGATATTTGATTATTAAATGATAAACACTTAATTTAAGTTATTTAAATAGAAATTATATTTAATCTATTTATTTATTAAGAATTTGATGCTTCTTTTTATGTTTTACAGGAAAGGTGATCGCCGATACGAAGAGTCCGATTCGCAGATAAAAAAGACTTAAGTTTAAAAAAAATTAGACTTAAAATAAAATTAAAATAAAAGAAGGATGCATACGGTATTATAAAAAATGAAGATACTATGCAAGAAACCCAAAAGATATAAGCGTCATTTTAAAGAAT
>KE504899.1:450513-473539 GCA_000441515.1 Elaeis oleifera
TTTTAAATCAAAACTACGCTTCTTTCTTTTATTTTGTAATTTTAACTTAGCCCAAGGTCCCTGAGGATACGATCTCGACTCATCCTACCTACGTAGTGAGTAGAGTTATTTTTGGTGCTATCAACGACTACGCATCATTAAACAACATAATTAATTAATTATAAATAAATTAGCATACATTATTAAGTCATCTTTTAACTTTACTACTCAAGCTTATATGTAAGAAGCGTATTGTTCTATTTTATATAGTTCAAGAGAAAAAATTGATCCTTCCATACACTAGTATCTAAAAAGCTCATCAATAATCTGATAGCCTTATTGATAGACTACCCTATCTGATTGCATCGGATGATGACCCTCTCATCCTTAGCTAAACATTAGACATCTCTGACCCATATGGTCCATGTCTAATCTATGCTCTCCCAGATGCATCTATAATAAATACATAAAATAAAAATATATTATGAATCAATCAATAAAATTAATACTTAAATATGAATAGTCATTAATATATAATATTTCTATCAAATTATCCTGGATGTGTATCTCATTCATAATAGTATCCTCATCAGCAGGAGGATCGTGCTGTAACTCAGGCTGCTATGTGGACAAAGGATCGGCATGGAACTGCTGCACGAATGATGAAGGACTAGCCTCAGACTGTGTGACTGCATCAACTATCGAACTGATCAAAACATGATCCATTTTGAAAAGTTTATAACTCCACATCATCAAATCATTAGTGTCGAGGCATAATATCACCTAGCATTCATAAATAGAAATAAAAATGAGTTAATATAAATTATCAAATAATAAATATAATACTGATTGAATTGCTAATAAGATGGAAGATCTACTAATTTATTAGGTCCCATTTCTTTGTCATTGCACTCTTCCTTGACTATTTACTTGGTTCACCGCCATATTAGAGATGGTAGCACTACAAAAATTTGATCTTTGTGATGAATTTTTTCGTTGCTAAAGATGAAATTTTCGTTGCTAAAATTATTAGTAACAAAAATTTTTATTGCTAAAAGTTTGTAGAGAAAGCTTTATAGCCAAAGGCCTTAGCGACAAAAAAATTTTATTTCATCGTCAAAAGTAGTCAACTGCACAACGAAAAAGTTTGCAGCATTAGCGATGAAATATTTTCATCGCAAAAGCTTAAATTTTTATCGCTAAAATTACGATGAAAAATAATTTTATCATCAAAAATGAATATTATTCATTTAAATTTAATTATTATTATTATTTTAAATTTAGTGATAAAAAATAGAATTTCATCATAAAATTTAGCAACAAAAAATTTCATCGTTAATTTAGCAACAAAAAATTTCATCGCTAATTTAGCGATGAATATGAAATTTATCACTAAATTTATGATGAAAAAAAATTTATCATAATTTTGCAATAAAAAAAAATTATCATAAATTTTATGATAAAAAAATTCATCATAATTTTTGTGATAAAAAAAATTTTATCGTTAAAAGAAAAATAAAGAAAAAAAATAAAATTTGTAATAAAAAATTATTGTTAGCGATGAAAATTTATTTCGTCGTAATTTTAGTAACGAAATAAAAATATGTAGTGAAAATTTGAATATTTTAGAGTGACAAAATTTTTTAATTATTTTTTGTGATGAAATTAATATTTCATCACTAAATTAAGTTAGGGATGAAATAAATATTTTTACTATTTTTATCATGAAAGCATCTGTTTAAATATAAATTTCCACCAGATCAAGCATATTTTACATAAAAATATATGAACATGATAAAAATATTCAAATTCTAAATAACAATAAATTTCATAGCTATCATTATCAGATACAAAAGTATGAGTTCATACACCATTTAAATTAAAAAAAATTAACAAACTATTCATCATCAAAATTGTTGGCCTCGTTCCCTCCTCCAGGCATCGATCCCTGACCCGATGTGTATCGCAATGGCTGTGCAGAGGCAGCATCATGCGGCTGTAGAGGTGCTAACTCGGAGGCATTGATACCGAGCCATCCCGCCATTGCAGCCACTATCCTCTCGAGCATCTGACTATAATTCATCTAATAAGTAATTTAATCCTGCATCATGCTCATCGATGTCTTGACTGCCTTTGGCATCGAGGCGTCATCAAACTGGTCGGACGACGAACTATGGATTTTTTTGAGCGCATGCTATTCTCAAACCCTAGCTGTCGTCCAAAGACGGCATCCAGGATCGCATCATCTGTCATTGAACAAACAGACTGTGATCCAGCATTGCTGTCAGATCCAACCTCCCTCATCATCTGCTTTCTTAATTGTAACATTTTTTCTTCACAATAGATCAAATAACATCATAAATTTGTTTCGAAGGTTTTAAAAGCATTCAAAATATAGTACCATTCATGATGCTGCCTCACCCCCTCGGTCACAAACTCACCACTCGTTCTGATAGAATTTACCATGGGCATCAATCCTGGATAGTCTCTATTTAAACAAAAGAAAGAAAAAAAAGGACATCAAAGTAATTTAAATATTCAATAAGAACTTACAGCATGTAATTGCAAATATAGTTACATACCATCCTCTTCATTCTTTATGCAAAAAAGGCACTTTCTTGCATGTAAATAGAATCAATCTTACTCCTATTCATCTTATTCACCTCCAATCGTCGCTAAAAAATACATACAATTATAACCAATAAAGAGCATAACAATATCAAAATAACTTGAAACACTAAATATATCTTAAATGCCTCACTCTCAAAATGCTAGCATAACCACTGCCAATCATCACTAGACCCAGTCCAATTTCTATAAGGCTAGGTCATAGGGTCAATCTCCTTCACCTGCAGCTAATTGTAGTACCTATAAAGCCTACATCGCCGATCTCTATATCTATTTACAGCCATTTTGAAAATGCATACCATCACTTATTCATCGGTGCAATCTTTGAAGTTAATATTATTCTGCACATATGAACATTCATCATAACAAGAAGCAAAGATAGAGAATTATTCATATAATAAAGAATTATCCATATAACCAAAATTATTCATGTAACATCCTTGAAGTGTAACAAAGAGACTAGAGAAAAGATAATATGAATCATATAATGATGTGTAAGACATTCGAAGTTAATTCTTACCTTGACGTGAGAGATAAGGGCATCGTGATATCGAGGGGCAACATGCTTGAAACTTTCGATGGCATAGGCCCAAATCATCGACTCCCAATCCGAGTCCTTTCAATAATTTTTTAGCTTCGTAATGACTTGATGGAAGTAACTCTCTTTGAGACAGTAGATCCTTAAAAAATTTGAGCATCCAATTAAATGAGTTATTGGACCACTTACGAAGTATCTTCATATATAATAACTTTATTACGGCGGACAACAGAGAGTACTTCTTACAACCAGACTAAACATCACTTTGTGCATCTCTTAATAAATGCTCGAATCTATCATTTGCAGGCATGTTACTGTGCTCCTTGATTTCTTATCTCGAGATGGGATGCTGATGTTCTGATCCCGCTTCTACCTTTACTTCAAATAACTCTGGATGGAGATCCTCCAGAATTTCTCTATCTTCTGCATCGAGTGTTTGCCTTTCACGATTGGGTGGTCCACCTACTGACGATGCATTTATGGAACTTCTGGGCAACATGCTCGAGCAGTCGGCAAATCTTTACCACAACAAGTCCGTCTCTTGTAAGTCACATCTATATCATATTTGTATAAATAATTTTGAATGTCCGATAGGGTATATCAAAATAAATTTCTACATCGATGATATGGATAATGAATTTTTTATTTTTCTAGTCTGATTGGATGCCACATTCATGAAAGATGTCACACCCACAATATACTCGGGATAGAACTTATCACGTAATAATATCCAACTACGATCTATGCCTACATGTTTATGATGCAAATTATATAGTCAATCTTATGTAATAATAGTTGACTAACACCTTATATCTCCTATCTATAGGGTGGTGGTCCTATCTCATTCAGAAATGCAAGAATTAAATATTGCCATACATGTCTTCTATACTAAAAAAATTTCAATAATATTTCAGTGCAGTTCCCAGATACACAAACACTAAAATTATGCATGTACCCAGAGAGCATGATCGAAAATACCAACAAAATTTTTTGATGTAGAAGTACATGGTATGCAATATAAAATTCATTTATGTGCCCAAACTATCTGCAAGGATAATTCAAGGATAGTGTGTACAACACCAATATTTTTTTTCATTAAAGAACAAATATTGGTTCATGCATGCTATCCTCGAACGAAAATTCTAAGGTTTATAAATTTGTTATGCTACGATTAATATATTATTATTATAATTATTTTTTTAAACTATTTTCAGATCATAAACTATGCTTCATATAAAGAGTAAACCAACAAATAATCATGCCTAATGACTAAAATTAATTACAAAAAGGAGAACAAAATTAAAAATTATAAAATTAAAATTATGGCCTGTTGATCTTCCAACTCTCCCATAAATCCCACACAAAGAGAGAAAATTTTAAAGTTTATAGATTTGTTATGCTACGATTAATATATTATTATTATAATTATTTTTTAAACTATTTTTAGATCGTGAACTATGCTTCATATAAAAGGTAAACCAACAAATAATCATACCTAATGACTAAAATCAATTACAAAAAGGAGAACAAAATTAAAAATTATAAAATTAAAATTATGGCATGTTGATCTTCCAACTCTCTCATAAATCCCACACAAAGAGAGAGAGATGGGTACCGAGATGAAAATGGATGCCAGTGGCTGTGCAGCGACGGCGACGGCATGGCGACAGTGATGGCAACGACGGTGGCAGTGCGACGATGGCGATGGCGGCGACCTACAGGTAGACTATGAGAGAGAGAGAGCCATACCTAAGAGATCTTGAGAGGGATGGTGGTGGAGGCGAAGCGACGATGACGGTGGTGGAGGCGGAGCGACGATGACTATGGCGGCCCTAGGGAAGCAACAACTGTAAGAGAGGGAGAGGGAGAGAGAGAGAGATAAAGTGAGGGAGGGAGAGGGAGAAACTGGGTCAGGAGGATGATGATCGGTGCGGTGGCATGGAGGGAGGACAACGAACGATGCGGTGGCATGGAGGGAGGATGATGATCGAGGAGGGCTTCAATCGATCGGTTGGTGGCGTAGAGGGACGACACTGGTCAGAAGATGGCTTCAATCGACCGATCGATAGCATGCTCGACAGTGTGAGAGAGCAAGAGAGACCAACTGGTGGCGTGCTCAGCGGCATGAGAGAGTGAGAGAGACGCACGTGAAGGGTTTTGGGGCAAGATTTTGCCCCAAAACCACTTTTTTCTTTTTTTAACAAAAAATACTTTAGGGACAAAATATTTTCATCGCCAAACATAAAAATTTATCACAAAAAAGTATTTTTTTACAATGAAAATTTTTCATCACAAATAATTAATTTTTAATGATAAAAATTATTTATCGTAAATAATTATTTTGATGATAAAAAATTATTTATTCAAAAAAATAAAATTCTAGCGATGAAAAAAATTTATCGTTAAAAATTTACTTCTAGCAACAAAAATTAACATTTCATTGCAAAAGATTCAACAAAAAGTTTTCGTTGCCTTAAAATCTCCTTTTTTTCAACAAAAAATACTTTAGTGACGAAATATTTTCGTCATCAAACATAAAAAATTTTATCACAAAAAGGTATTTTTTGTAACAAAAATTTTTTCATCGTAAATAATTAATTTTAGTAATAAAAATTTATCTCAATAATTAATTTTTGATGATAAAAAATTATTTCATAATAAAAAATAAAAACTCTAATGATGAAAAGAAATTCATCATTAAAATTATTTTAATAATAAAATTAATATTTCATCACAAAAGTTACGTACACTTTATGGCACACCCAAAGGCCAACTATTAAGATAAATGCTCTAGTTAGCATGCATCAAAGCTGAGAGCCTCAAGGTACACATAGAGCACAACACAGGTCATATGATAGGCAGATCACAACCACTGCTGAAAGTGGTCTCCAGGCCAATGGACAAATGGAACAGGTCATAAACAAATCACAAGAAACAAAGAACATAAATCTTGTGGAGGACAAGAAGCCTTCATGTTTAGCATCTTCTACAGCAAAGGTCTGGAAATCTGGTTTCCTAAAATACAAGCTTTTCCATATTCACATAAAATGCTACTCCAACTAGTCAACTTTCCAAGTACATCCCAATCTTTTATCAGAAAAGAAATCCGGACAACAAACACATCAATGGCAACAAGCTCTGCCACTGGAAAGGTTAAAAGTTTGTGCACAAATATTTATAGACATGAAACTAGAATTTTAATCAAGCCAAGTCTATAGCAACTGAAACTGATGCAGGGCAGTAGCCACAAAATACCAACAGTCTATAACACTAAACTAGCTGTTTCATACGTCAAACACATTAAGAAGAAGATTGAAATAGAATGAAGACCAAGCAAAGAACATGCATCCCAATGCAGTAGGCAAACATCTCAAAAGGTGACCGCATGAAGTTTGTAATCAGGTCTAATCTAGTTTGTAAAGAGAATAACTAAACTTTTCTTACCAAAAAAAAAAGAGAATAACTAAACTTTCATGTTATAGAGTTTTTCTGCTAACTAATTAATTAGCAAAAATTGGTAAACTAATCTACTTGTTCTTAGAAAGTTGTTCATGAATAGCTCAACTTCACCTCGAAATTAATTGTTGGAGATTTTTGGAGACAAGTAGATCAAGCAAATAGGCATACAAAATAAAATACAAAAAAAAACATAGAAACTTACGTGGTTCGGCTGAAGCTTACGTCCATAGCTAATGGAATAGAGATGTATTATTTCATGATTGGAATACAAAAAGACAAACTCTCAAACCCTTATTCCTTTACACCTTTTTCTCATAATCTCCCATGCATACTATGCACACATAAACTCATAGCCTTATCCTTCTATTTATAGAGGTATAAGATCTCCAACAAAATAGGAAACATGGTAACACTTATGTAGTTGAAAATATAAGGTATAAAATCTCTAACTAAATAAAAATATTGTAACCCCTATTTAGTTAGGAAATACAAGGTATAAAATCTCTAATTAACTAGAAAATACTGTAACTCTTATTTAGTTGAAAATACAATGTATAAACTTTTAACTAAATAGGAAATACTGTAACCCTTATTTAGGTAGAAATACATGGTATAAGATCTCTACCTTGACAAAAAATAGTTTGATACTTATATTATAGTTAATAACTCAACAGTCTCCATCTTGACTTCAATTCGAAGTGTGCAAAGCTCCACCATCTCCAAAACCCCTGAATGGGCTATACAAAGTTACTGATGGAACTAATCATAAAAGATATGGATCGCTCTTTTCTTTGAGGTGCATGATCCTGCCTCCACCATGTTTATTTCTCCCAACTATGGCTCCTCGCAGGTTGTATAGGTTAGAATCAGATGATAACTTCACCTTCCAAACTTGATAAAATTCTTTCCGGATGCACATAATTTCACCTCACACGCATACTCTATACACTTTTGACAGTAGGCAGCCTAGTTAAATCAATTTTTTCTTGAAATTTTGTTGATGTGTGCATTATCGTGGTAAAGATATGTTGCAACATGTGGTAGGTTCTGATAGGGTAGACTGATGACATGACTGGAACCATTGACTAAACCTTAAAACTTTGACTAGTGCATTAGAGGGCTTCCCGACTTCTGATTGATGTGAAATTTCACCTCCTACCATTTTTCGATGCTAGAAACATAGTCATCTAGTTAGTTTTTCAATTTGAGACCTCGAGATGCATGAAACTATACTGATAGCCCTTATATGTATCTAGAAATTAATCATCTGCTATGTGCATAAATTTCGATCAATCTTATTCCAAAAGAAGAGAAAAAAATTCAATGATGCTCTAATATTAAGTGTTAGAGATTTTTGAAGACAAGTATATCAAGTAAATAGGTATACAAAATAAAACACAGAGAGAACATAAAAACTTATGTGATTTGATCGAAGTTTATATCTGCAGGTGATGGAATAGAGATGCACTATTTCAGGATTGGAATACACAGATAGAAACTCTAAAATCCTAATCTCTCACAATCTTCTATATATGCCATGCACACATAAACCCATAGCCTTACCCTCCTATTTATAGAGGTATAAGATCTCCAGTTAAATAAGAAATACTGTAACATTTATTTAGTTGAAAATATAAGGTATAAAATCTCTAACTAAATAGAAAATGTTGTAATCCATATTTAGTTAAAAAATATAAGATATAAAATCTCTAACTAAATAGAAAATACTGTAACTCTTATTTAGTTGGAAAATACAAGATATAAAATCTCTAACTAGATAAAAAATACTACAACCCTTATTTAGTTAGGAATACATGGTATAAGATCTCCACCTTGACAAAAAAAAGTTTAGACTTTGAATTGGAGTCAATAACTCAACATTAATTGAGCCATGCTCAAGATAAACTTAAGTACAACTCAACATATTCCATAAGGTAGATACAGATTGCACTCAAAATCTGTATCAAAACAAGAGGACACGAACATAGATGTAAATGACCAAAGGTACTAATGACAAAAGCTAAGATATATAAGTTTTTATCTTATAATTGCTGAATTCAATCATATCCTACCATAGGTGATGAAATAAACAAGAAAGGAGCACCAAATTTAGTGTCACATGTGAAGAAGAGAAAGATTCCTATATTCTGAAATTAATAATGGAGAAAAATTATATCAAGCATATCTCCTTATTTTTATCAAGAATAAAGGATTCATGAGTTTGTAACAAGCATGTGCAACTCTATTTTAACAATCTCAAGAATATATATCATGAAGTTAGAGAGAAATAATGAACAAATTTCCATCCACTACTTGAAGAAAGACACAAGAAAGGGTACATCCATAAGCAGCAATATGCAAATCAAGTAAGACTAAACTTGAGGGAGAAAAGAATCGAAGGGAAGAAGAGATCAAACCTCGGAGAATTAGAGGTCTATGTGGGTGAAGTGAGCATATAATCAGAAGTGCGGGTATTGGAGGGCGATTCAAGGAGGAGGTTTGGATGATCAAAGGCTATTGCTTGGTGCAATAATCAAAGGTTTGGGCTAACAAGTGCAATAAGGTAGCTCTTATGACGTGGGTTCGAGTTCGAGATTCCAAGAAAATTTTGAAGCAGTACCTTACTTTGGTAGAAAATTGAGAGGTGCTACTTATGCAAAATTCCCTTAGATTTGAGTACCGATGGTGATAATGAAGATCCATATTTCATATCCAATTAGGATGATTGTGCAGTGGAATAATCAGCGATCTTCTTTTCTTGTCTTTTATTTCTTTTTTCTGAAAAGAAGAAAATGCTTTATTTCATTTCTGCTTTTAGTGAATTGGAGGTATTACTAGTAAAATTGTACTTGTACATTATGTCTAAAAACATATGAGTCCTTCGCATGCCTAGATGTTGTGAACGACTACTATGCTTACATGTTAGTGGACAACACCTGTGCTTTAGATAAAATGCCGTTCAATATTCGTATGGAACTTAATTAGGTTTTCCTTGTCTCTTCCAAATATTGCATGCATAAATTAAAAAGAATACAGAAAAACCAAAAATTAGTCATTCAGTTACTTGAATTTCATGCTTAACCTGCTAAGGGGTGACTTAGTGTTGGTTGGGCATTCCCGGCTTGGCTAACCAGAAAACTTAATTGTAATCTAATTTGATTAGGCAATTAACCTACCAAACAAACTCTTGCCAGATCAAGTCAAGAATATTGATTGGATTGGAAGCTTATACTTGAATTATATTTTTAGTTTGGGTCTAGTCACTAAGCAGATCCATTGAGCTATTGATGCTTTCTTTCTTTCTTTCCTTTTTTCTTCTGTTTCTTTTTAGTCTTGAGAAAAATCAGCACTCCCACCATTTTTGTGACTCATGGGAGCCCTCATAACAATTTATATGGTAAGTTACTAATCATTCTCACCTTGATAGGATCATGAATGCCATCATTGATCCTGGCTTTGTTAGAAGAAAAGGCTTTGTTGACTAGGCCTATGCTGTCAAGTATTTAGGGTTACTTTTTGAGTAGACTGATTCGAACCCCATAAAAAAATAAAATCACCTCAAAAGGTCATTTTTTTCATCCTATAAGATTCTTATGGGATTTGGGCCAATCCACTCAAAAGGTAGCTCTAGATATATAAACCTAGCCAATTTATAATGATGGTGGGCCACCAATCTCATGAGATTTTAGATCCAACCATCCAAACAGACCCTAAATCTCATGGATGGGTTCATATCCTTTTTAAATTGCATGGTGACTATTTTGCACCTGTGAAAACGCTAGGTAGTACCAGCTATTGGATCAATGGTGGGATTGAGTTGTATATTTCACAGGAAACCACCATTAAATCCCCCACCACATAGATCGCCATGTACTTTGAACTCTTATCATTCATCCATTAGCATAGATCTCAAAGTGAGTAGCTGATGATCCAATGGTGGATTTGCATGAAGGAAGGTGAATCCCTCTTTTGCACCAAAGATAGACCTTGCCCTATCGAGAGATCTATAGAACAACTGCATTTTTTTTTAATTCGTTATATCCCACTCGTGGTGGGAATCTTATAGTGTTCCAACGCGCGATGAGGTAAGGTGAAGAGGAAACACAACTTTATGCTTCATAGAGGACCTCAACCGCACCCCAGTCGCATCTGACTTTCCAAACCAAAAAAAAACTATGTACAGAATCTTATGGACAATGTAAGAGCCCATGGGAACAACTACAAATATGGTTTGGTCGTCCCACTCAAGGGAATCCAAAAAGACTCGCAAACTGGCTTTCTGATGCAATTAGAACGCATAACAGATGTTGTGCATGATCTACTTTGTTTGATCATCTCACCATCATCTTATAGTCTCTAGCTAGAGAAGAACATGTTGTACTGTCTTGTTTACCAAAAAAAAAAGAGGTAAAAAGAAAACATCTTGTGAAGTTTTTTTTTCCCATATATTGTAATAGAAGTAAACAAAATATAAACCAATAATTATTCTACAGATTTGGCTGCATTCAAATTACAAATTATATAAACTATTGTATGATGCATATCATGGGCTGGTTGGCCCACGCAGCCTGCTTAAGTCTGAAACCATGAGAAATTTTTTGTGCACCGCAACCGGTGTAGAAAATCCGACGTAAAATGTACTGCCTCATCCGATTGGTTCACGTAGTCACCGCTTTCCAACATATATTTAATGCTTGCAGATCAGTTCTTTCATTTAAAATTTTGTATGATGAAATATCCCTATCTTTTGCAAAAAATTATGACATCCGAAATTATATTTTGCCTAAGATGTCATAATATCACCTCAGATGTCATAATATGAGAAGAGTATTTTTATCCAATCACTTTCCAATACATATTTAATGTCCGTAGGTTAGCTTTTTCATTTAAAAATTTTGAATGACAAAAATATCCCTATATTGTGGAAAAATTATGATATTCGATATTAATATTATGACATCCTGCAGTTTAGATGTCATAATTTTTTCAAAAAATAGAGATATTTTCATTATATAAAATTTTAAATGAAAAAACCGACTTGCAGATATTAAATGTGTATTAAAAATCGGTGACTACATGGATCTATTGGATGAGACGGTGCACTCCATGTCGGATTTTCTACACTGGTGCGCAAAAATTTCGCCTGAAACCACTCAAATCGGCATCAACTTGAATTTTAAGCCCAGTGGGCCGAGTTGGTCTGAGCGTGAAATAATTATTATTCTATAGACTAGCAAAAATAACTCAGGCTATGTGGTTGGATTAAGTTGAATAACAGAAAAATTAGTAGAAATATAGTGATAAGCAAAGGTTATGGTTGTATTAGACATTGGATGCTGTGCATAATTCTGATGTATTGCTCTGGACGACTATTTCACAAAAAAAAAAAAAACTGATATTATATCAAGATCTAAATGGTATCTAGACAAAGAAGCTTTTTTTTCTTCCACAAAAATACGATTACAATCAAAACTTTCATGTGCGCAAAAAGCTCTATTTGTTCTCTATGTTACTTCGGTTGAGGAAAATGTTGGAATCTTCCCTTTGAATATTGCTTCTCCTGTCTCATCATTGCTGGACATGAAAAAAGAAATAAAAAAATATTGATTAAGATCATTAGCATTGATGAGAAAAAATTAAGAAATCTAATGACAGCTATATTTTTCATTTTATGTCATTTGATTTGGGTTCATTGTACAGCAAAGTATCAGTTAAGCAATTTGTAGCATGACCAACATTGGTAGGGCTTGATCAAAATAATAGCTAAAATATACATGCATAGAAAGCAATATAAGTAGCAAAGAAAGAATAATGGACAAAATAAGTGACATAATGGTATAATATTATTCAATAAATTATTCCAAATTTCTTTTGATGAAACTTCCACAACTACCATTTCTACAATCATAATCAACAGAAATATCAAATATTTATATTAAAAAAGGCTTCTAACCAACTATTTGAAAATAAATCTATCAATCTACGTTTTTCTCTTGCTTATCCTAATGAAATGAACAAACTCAGAATGGTTCCATCAAAATACAAATAACCTTCTTTTTTTTTTTAGCATGAATATTGAATCATCAAGCAAAGACCAATAAGCAGGAGTTATAACCTAGGCCTACTAAAATATCTTGCTACTCCAAAGTTTGATGTTAATTCCTTTTATTCTTAAGCCTACCTACCATCATACATACTACAACTATTTAGAATGATAATTTTACTTTGGCTTAAAAATCTGTTTAATTTAATATACAAAGTTAGATATAGTAGGGAACAAGAAACCACATAAATTATCTAATACTTGCAAAAACGGGATATGAGGATTCTACAAACATAACTAAATTAACAAAATCAAACAAAGCATAGAAAAAGAAATTGCACAATTAATTTCTCTAATAATAAATAATATAATAAAAAAATTAAGAAAATAAAAAGTTTAAAAGAATTTTGGCAATTTTTGTTTATTAATATAAAAGAAAGAGTAAAATATGATGAATATCTCGTACCACATGTCTACTAAACAAATTGAGCTAAACTTAAAGTGTCACCTACAAAGAATAGACAACTTTAGATCACTCCTTTTTTTTCAATATATATATATATATATATATTAAATCATAAATCTTCCTTCTATTGATGAAGAGCTAATTGAGATAGTGAGAAAATCTATAATTTTAAAATTAAATTTTATACTAACTAAGGAAAAAAATATGAAGATGAATTATTCAAAGAAACATTTGCAATCCTTCACCACAAAATGAAAACTATTGCTGCAACATTTTGCTGTATTTTTTTTTAAATGAAAGCCATTTAAGACTATATCTTCATTAACTTACCATCAAGCAGCCTAATCTAAAAATCAAATAAACATATAAGGTAATAATAATTTTTTTGAACTAAAATAGTGGTCCAAAAAATAATAGAAAAAAAGTTTGCAATGCTTTCATAAATATGATGGATTTGTGTTTCAATCAGTCCATTACAAATCTCTAAAAAATGAAATAAATCTAATAATATGTAAATTTTAAATATATAAATAGATATCTATATCTCTACATTAAATGTTATAAAATATATAAAGAAATATCTATATGTTAACATATTTAGTTGTAAGAATCTCTGCACATATATGTAGAACTCTCAGAGCAGATGTACAAAATCAGCATGTTAATGTCTAAATATCTTACTCTACCAGCAAAGGCTACTGTTAATTGTATATTTAAAATCTATGAACATAATGTATCAACTATAGGACTAACTTGGTTGGTAGATCATATAAAATGCATCAGTTGGGAAATTATTAATTTGTAAAATCATCATGTCAAAGAAGAACTCATGCAAAATGGTTTGGGGATCAAGACTTTTGTAATTCTAGCATTCATAATTTTTAAATATGGAGTGGAATTACCTAGACATAAATTCATCATGACAATGGTGGGATTCCAATGATAATTGTAGTCCATTTAGATCACAACTAATTGATGATATTATCAATGCACAAATTGATCATGGAAACCTATGCCCTTCTGAACAATGGGGAGGCATGGGATCCCAATTTATAAGGCCCAACCTATTATTGGCAACTTGTTTAGCCCTGACTTATTTCACGATGCTTATTCCAATAGCGATGTCATGGTTAGATAGTAATCTTCACATGAATAGCACTTCTTATCTAATCAGATGATGATTGATGAGGTGATTATGGTCACCATTTCCTTGAAAAGAGGAAGGCTTGGTAAGGACATACAACATGATTCACAATGAGCAAGAGGAAGGTCAGACTAGACCCAATATCCTCATTTCCAAACAACAGTAACATGGTTATGTTAGCGCACTGCATGTTTGAGATTCTCCTAAATGGAAGAAAATATAATCTAAGTGAAAAATATAATAAGAAGATTACATTAGACATGATATCCTCATGCCCAAACAATAATAATTTAGATTTCTGTCTCATGTATGTCAGTGCTTTATGTATTTGAGATCTGTTGGAAGGATGGACCTAAATAGGAATATATCTAATTAAGGATCCTGGGATTTTATTCTTTGGCATATTCTTTTTATTCTCTTTCTATATTTTGATCTATATATCTGTGTTTATAGGCCTCTTGTATACACTCTTAAATATAGAAAATAAAAATCTTTTTCACATTCATCATGATATTAGAGCTCCCAGATTCTGATCTATAATTATTTTCTTTCTCTCACTATCTCCCCTTCCCGATCTCCCAACCCATTCCCATTCTTGATTCCTAACACTGCATATCTGCACCCCCCTCTATCGCTACTCCTCCTTACCCGTCTGCCATCACCTTTATGCCATCCGTGCCCCGCCATCCACCCCTCCTCTTCCTCGGCTCTGGGCACCCCGTACGACCGCCCACTGCAACCTGCACCCCCACTGTCCCTGCTCCGTGCCCTGCACCCTGTTGCCATCCCTGCTCCTTTCATCGGGCTTGAAGCATCCCGCACGACCGTTCGTCGTTGTTCATGGTCATGTACCTTCTAGTTAACTTTCTTCTTTTTTTCTCCAAAAAAAAAACAACCTCTGAGTGCCTCCTGTGCTTTCCAACCTCCACTCCTCTTCTTTGATTCTGGTGCCACCCTCCCTGGCACCACCCTGCGACTGCCCCACCTGAGCGCCTCCTGCACTCGATTCTGATTGCCCTGATTTCAATCGCTCGAGCACCTCCTGCACTCAATTTCGATTGCCCCGATTCCGATCGCTCAAGCACCTCCTGCACCTAGTTCCAATTGCCTCGATTTCAACCACCCGAGTGCTACCAACACCCACCTCCGCCGCCAATGCCGATCTACAGGGTGCTCACTACCTTTGCCGCCAATGCTGATCTATTGGAATTTGCCCGTGAACAGTGAGATCAAGAAAGGAGTAGGTCAGTCCATTCTTTCTATTTATAGTTGATTTCCTTCAAAAAAAAAAGAAAAAATAAAAAAAATACAAAAAAATAAAAAAGAGGAGAAGAGAAAACCAGTTCAATTTATGGATGTTTGAAAGTCTGTTGTTGAGGGGTATGTGGTGATTGATAGTGTGTCGGTGAGATTGTGTGTATTTTTTGGAGATTATATATAATTGATAGTGTGTTTTTTTGGAGATGTCTAACCCAATTACTGTGCAAGATCTTGAAGGTCTACTAGATCGACTTGTTACAGTGGCCACTTAATCTGATGGTTTATCAAGAGATAGTGGGTCACTGAATGCTCTTCAAATGGCTATAAAACTTGATGGCCCAGTGGCATATCTGCAATGGGAGAGGAGCACTTGTCTGCTTGTTCAAGGACAAGGCTTGGAAAGATATCTCATTGGCATGAAAAGGAAGTCTACTGCTGGTAAGCAGGATATGGCTTAATGGAGAATAGAGAACTCTGTTGTTTTGACGTTACTTCTCAATACCACGACACAGGGTGTGGCCAGGAGTGTATAGCTACTGGAGACTGCACATGAGGTCTGAGAGACGGTGGCCCAGATATTTTCATAGAAGCAAAATTTCGCCCAAATATTTGAGATTTGCTCTCAATTGCGTCAGCTCTGTCAGGGAGATTTATCTGTCATGGAGCATGCCACTGAGTTGAAGCATCTCTGATCTGAAGCAGATCATTATAGAACTTTTGTTCCATAATGCTCTGTTGATGTTTATGGTTCCAAAGTATTTAGAGGAAGAATGGGTTCAGGACTTCCTGTACGGCCTAAATTCAGAATTTGAGTCTGTCGGAGTTCAATTTCTAGCCCAAGGTACATTGCCTAGTCTGGATCAAGTCTTCTCTATTGTTTTGAGCGAGGAGATACGGTGGTGAGTGACCTCTGAATCAAGCAGCCCTATAAGATTTGCTCTTACTGTGCAGCCACAGCAGCAACCACAGTAGTTAAGTGAGAAGGTGTGCTTTCATTGCAAAAAGCCTGAGTACACAAAGATATTTTGCTAGGATCTCCACGGTCGCCCATATCAGCCTGGGCATGATAGTCGAGGCTGTGGTGGTAGTGATGGTCATCATAATGGTGGGAGAACTAAAGATCGGAGTCATCATCATGGACCTGTCCAAGCCAATCTCTTTGATGAGACTGATGGCATAGCACATAGCTTATCTGCAGAAGAGTATCAGACCCTCCGACGAATGATGGAAAGTATGAATCATCTTCTGGCACCACATCCTCTACTCTGGAGCAGCTTAGCCACTAGGATGGGTATCTTGATTCCTCTTTTTTGCCCAATCAGGTACTCCATATAGTTTAGCACATATCTTTAATTGTGTAGATAGGACATCCAACTCCTAGATAATAGACTCAGGAGCATCCAATCATATGATAGGTGCATCTAATAGTTTCATTTAATATTCACTATGTTCAGGTCGGGACAAGATCCGTATAGCAGATGGATCCTTTATCTCTATTTCAAAAAAAGGATCCACTGACTGTACCCCTAATTTGAGATTGTTCTTAATGTTGCATGTCCCATCTTTTCCTACAAACTTACTCTCTATTAGCTCTATTACTAGGATTTGCATTGCTCTGTCACATTTTGGCCTTCTCATTATCTGTTTCAGGAGCTGAAAATGGAGAAGATATTTAGGGGTGGTAGGCTGCACAATGGACTATATTACCTAGAAAGTGGTGAGAACCATATGATGTCTTCTTTGAAGGAGTATGCATTGTTTACTAAAAGTGCTACTTCAAAACTTATGTTACACCATCGTAGGCTAGGTCATATTCTTTTTCTATTCTTATTCATTTATTTTATTCTCTATTGGATAATTGTAATAAAATCCTATTAGTTTGTGATCATTGTGAGTTGGCTAAACACACCAAGAGAGTGTTTCCTATGGCTGGGGTTAAAACTTCTGAATCTTTTGTTATAATTCACTCTGATGTATGGAATCCGTGTAGCACTACTACTACTATGGGCCATAGGTGGTTTGTTACTTTTATTGATTGTTTTAGTCAAATAACTTGGGTATATTTATTGAAGGAGAAGAATGAAGTTTTAAATATTTCAAGGAGTTTTATAAACTAGTAGATACTCAATTCGGTGCCAAGGTTAAAATTTTGTGTTCTAACAATGGCATTGAATACATTAATCAGAAGTTTCGTGCGTATCTTCATACTCATAGAATCTTTCATCAAACTACCTGTGTTGATGCTCCTGCTCAAAATGAGATTGCTGAGCGAAAATATAGGCACCTATTAGAGGTAGTCTAGTCCTTACTCTTTACTATGCAAGTTCCTAAATTTTATGAGGTGAGGCTATCTTGATCACTACATACTTAATCAATCATATGTCCCTCAAGACATTCAGGTTTAAGTCCCCTATACAGTTCTTGACGGGGTCTACCGATTATGTGGTCTGTCCTAGAGTATTTGGATGTTATTTTGCTCGGGATCATAGACCCTCAATAGGCAAATGAATCTATGAGCATTAAAATGTATCTTTGTCGGTTGCTCTGCTACTCGGAAGGGGTACAAGTGTTATTATCTTCCTGAGTGATGGATGTTCATTACTATGGATGTTACATTTTAGAAAAATGAAGCCTGCTATAGGAGTCGTTCATCAGATAGTAAGATACCAGACTTACTTCTTCTGGAAGAGTTTCTCTGCACTCCTAGATATTTTGGTGTCTAGAGAGAGTATCGCAGTGATGATGTTCAGGGGAGCCTGTTATTGAAAAGCTAAAGAGTTTAGTGTTCATCCACCAACTGTCCAAGTGCCTCTACCGCTTGAAGCTTCTTCTCTAGAGTCTTCTTCTCCAAAGTCTTCTTCTCCAAAGTCCTCAAATCGTAACGGTAACACTATTCTAGCTACTCCTAATTCTAATCTTGATATCTCTATTGTAAAGCAAAAGGATACTTGCCTAATTATTCCTCCTGCTCGTTACTATTACGATATAGCTAACTATATTTCATATAAGCATGTGTCTCCCTCTTATCAATATTTTGTAGCTGCATTAGATTCCATCCGTATTCCTAGTACTTGGCAAAAGGCTATGGCAAAACCTAAGTGAAAGGAAGCGATGTTGGAAGAAATGAGTGCTTTATCCAAAAATCAGGCATGGAATCTGGTCACTCTGCCAGCTGGTAAGCGTCTTGTGGAGTGTAAGTAGGTGTACGCTGTGAAGTAGACTCCAAAGGGTAAAGTGGAAAGATATAAAGCTTGGCTAGTAGAAAAAGGCTACACTCAGACATATGGAGTAGACTATGATGAGACCGTTGCTCTGATGGCCAAGATAAATTTTATTCGAATATTGATATCATGTGCAGTTAATTTTGGCTGAGAGTTATATCAATTCGATGTAAAGAATGCATTTCTTCATAGAGACTTTCAGAAGGAGGTATACATGTAAATACCATCAGAATTCGAGACTAAAGCAACAGCTGAAAAAGTCTGCAAGCTAAAATGCTCATGTATGGCCTTAAGTAGTCCCCTCGCGCCTGGTTTGATCGATTCAGTCGGATTGTGAGAGGAATGGGATATAGACAAAGTAATGTAGATGATACTCTATTTTATAGGTATTTCAAGGGAAAGAAAACTATATTTTTGATTTATGTTGATGATATTATAATCACAGGACATGACCATTAGAGATCAAGTAACTCAAAAAAAAGCTGAAGCAAGTTTTCGAAGTGAAAGACCTGGGTCCACTAAGGTATTTTTGGGTATAGAGATTGCACGATCATCCAGAAAAATTTTTCTGTCACAATGAAAGTATGTACTAAATTTACTTTTAAGACTGGGATGTTGAGGTGTAAGCTTGCTACTACCATGATAAATCAAAATCATCAACTAGTGGCAGATAATGGAGCTCCAATTGATCGAAAGAGATACCAGCGATTTGTTGGGAGGTTGATCTATCTCTCACATACGAGACCCGATATAGCCTATACTGTTAGTGTCATCAGTCAATACATGCATGATCCACGAGAGTCTCATATGGAGGGAGCTCTCAAAGTAGTGCGCTACTGGAAAGGATATCCTAGTCGTGGTTTGCTGTTCTCCCGACACAACACCTTCCAGGTAGAAAGATTCATTGATGCAGATTGGGCTGGGTCACTGAATGATAGGCGGTCTACCTCTGGGTACTGCACATATGTAGAGAATAATTTAGTTATCTAGAGGAGTAAGAAACAGTCAGTGATGGCTCGATCATTGGTAGAGGCTGAGTACAGAGCAATGGCCCTAGATATGTGTGAGCTTCTCTGGCTATAGAAGCTGCTTCAAAAGTTACGATTTTTGAACAAGTTTTCTCTTCGACTATACTATGACAGCAAGGCGGTAATTGAGATTGTAAACAATTCGATACAGCATGATCGTACCAAACACATCAAGATCGATCACAACTTTATCAAGGAGTAGATTGATCAGGGCCTGATCTGCATTACCTTCATACGGTCATCCAGTCAGGTGGTGAATATTTTGACCAAAGGGCTTTGCTTATCCTCTTTTTCTGGATTGGTTGACAAGATAGGGCTTTGTGACATCTTCGTCTCATCTTAAGGGGGAGTGTTGAAAGGATGGACCTAATTAGGAATGTATCTAATTAAGGATCCTAGGATTTTATTCCTTGGCATATTTTTGTTATTCTTTTTTTATATTTCGATTTACATATATGTATTTATAGGCCTCTTGTATACACTCTTAAATATAAAAAATAAAAATCTTTTTTCACATTCATCAAGATCCTCCTAAATGGAAGGTGAATGTGATCCAAGTGAAAAAAACAAGAGGAAGATTAGACTAGACCTTATATCCTCATGCTTAGAGAACAATAATTTTGATTTATGTATGTTGGTGCAATTGCATGTTTGAGGTTCTCCTAAATGATGAGAGAATGTGATCCAAGAGAAAAAACAAGAGGAATGTTAGAGCTAGACCTGATATCATCATGCCCAAACAACAATGATTTAGATTTCTATCTCATGTATGTTGTTGCTTTCAATGTTTGAGATTCTCTTGAATGGAAGGACAACATGATCCAAGTGAGAAAAAAATAATAAGAGGAAGGTTAGACCGCACCAGATATCCTAATGTGCAAACAGTAATACTTTAGATTTTATCTCATGTATTCAGTGCTTTGCATGTTTTAGTTTCTCCTAAATGCAAGGAGAATCTAATCCTAATTGTCTTGACTCACCAAAATTGACTACATAACTTAAGATTTGTTTAAAAAATATTCCATATTTGATGCCTTGATCTGTTGAAAGGCAAGGTCCTAGCATGAGGTGCCAACCAATGTATGCAGTGAGATTTAGAAATTCTCTAACTTGATAAGATCATGAAGTCCACTAACAATAGAAGTATCAAATAATTGCTAAAACAACCGTACAAGTTCCCTGCCAATATGGACGCTACAGGAATGATTTTCCTTGTTACCTTTGGCCCATTAACTGCTATAGAGCTCCCAAATCATTTTAGTGACTTGAGAAGGCCATCTTTTTCAAAGATGGCAATTTTAGCCAACCCATCCTTTACCAACCTTAAAAGGATGAGTTTTATACCTGACCCATTTAAACTCGAAAGTGGGCATGGGTTTCAGATATAATAGTCAAAGAAAACTCTCTATAAAAATAATAGAAAAAGTTTTGCAATATTTTCATAGATATAATGGAGTTATATTTCAAAATTCCATTACCAATCTCTACAAATGAAAAAAAATCTAATAATATATGTCCATTTTAAATATGTAAACAAACATCCGTACCTCTACATTAAATGTTATTAAATATGGAAATAATATGTTATTAAATATCTATATGTTAACGTATTTTAGTTGTGAGAATCCCTGCATGCACATGTAGAACTCTCATAACAGCTTTATAAAAATCAGCATTTTAATGTCTAAATATCATACTGTGTTGGCTAGGGCTACTAGCTAATTTGTATATTTTAGAAGCTATGAATATGATGTATAGAACATAGGACTGACTTCATTGGCTGATTATATATAATACATCAATTAAAAAATATTAAATGCTGAAAGAGCTAATGAAACATGATTTGCGGACCAAGATGTTTTGCAATTTAGGGCTTGTTTAGATGTCTAGACTCAAATCCTGTGAGATTTGTGGGTTGGACCAAGGTAACCTTGTAAGTCAAGTTGGATTAGGCCAAAATTTTGAGAACCCATAGAGCTATTTAAGTGGATGGTCCAAATTTTTTCTTCCTATGGGATTTAAGCCGATTCAAATTTTTTTCTTCCTTTGGGATTTGGGCTGATCTGAATTTTTTCTTCTTATAAGATTTGGGCCAGCCTACTTAAATAGCTTTCTAGGTTCTCATAAATTTCGGCCTAACCCGGATTTACTTAGCTGATTGATTTACTTAGCCGATTGTCTTGGCCCAACCCATAAATCCTATTGGATTTGGGCTTAGATATCCAAACAAGCCCTAAGCATTCATATTTTTTGTGATAGAATTTTGTGGTGACCATGAATGGGCACCTTGCTACAAGCTCATCAAATACATGGGTCAAATAGAAAGAGATGGGATTAAAGTAATGAAGAATCCATCATGTTGTATGAGTCCTAGATATAGCATACAAATAGATATCTTAACCACATGTGAAGATCTCATGATATGTGATTAATCGAGGTTACTCTTTCAAGAACCATCTTTTACACACTCAATGTATAATCAAGGTAGAAAGCAGTCTACTGTCCATGAGTCTTACTCACTCCATGAGTCTTACTCACATCGGTAACATGTGGGATTCTTAAGGTGGGCACTTGGGATCAGCTTGATAAGTTGCAACTAGCTTCAGCTATGAGTGGTGAGAGTATGGAGTGAAATTAGCTGGACATAAATTCAGCGTAACAATGATGGGGATATTATCAATGAGCCAATTTATTGTAGAAACCTACATCTTTTTGAACGGTGTGGGAGGCATGGGATCCCAATATAAGCACCATCCTATTATTGGCTACTTGTTTAGCCCTGACTTATTTAATCCCAATATTGATGGGATAGTTATATAGTATTTTTTTTTGTAAGAATGGCATTTCTTAATTGGATGATGACCAATGAGATGACTGTGGCCATCATGTCCTCAAAAAGGACAAGGCTAGATAAGGACATTACACCTACCACTGCAATGTGAGTCATTATGAACATCACAATGAAACTTAGGGACAACCCAAAAAAGGTTACAAAAATTCAGTTACGTACCAAATTTAATTTGGTCATGCAAGTTAACTTATTTTTTTTTATCCCTTTCATTGAAAGATATGCATAGATCATGCAGCCTCTGAATGAAGCCTAAATTTTCTATTCTTTATTGGACTATTGTTTTGCATTCTTCTCTTAAATGATTAGCATTTTATGTCTAGTCTTTTTGACAGATCATCCATTTAATAGCCAATAACATTATATATATATATATATATATATATATATATATTCAAGACAATAATAGAAC
>KE504899.1:542212-553525 GCA_000441515.1 Elaeis oleifera
ATATATATATATATATATATATATATATATATATATATATATGAGACAAACAAGGCAAGTATACTTGAAGAATGCTTCTTAAAAGATAAATCTTTTTCTTGTAGGCAAAAAAGGCTAGGTAGTGTGATATTAATGATACCAGTACTAAAGTAGTAACAGGTCCGATGCTCTCCAGGTCAGCATTGAACTAGAGAGGGCCGGTTGATCAATCATGGCATCCAAATGTACATGCTAGGATAGCCGTCATTGCATGCATAAGCCCATGCAATACATGCAGCAATCTCATATTTTTCAGAAATTGTTTAGTTTAACTGGTCATCAAGTAGGCCTCTAACTCTCCAATCTCTTACGTCAAACTAGTATGATAATATTGTATGTCCTTTCTAATTTTGAATAGATGATACTTTTACGATCATTGCCAAGCAATTTGGAAAGAGAGAGTAATGATGCCTTCGTCAATGGTAGTTTTAATATACCTTTAAAAAGGTTGGAATCTGATAGCAACATTTTCGTTTCATAATGAAAGAACAAACTTCAATCTTTGAATGTGATCCCTCCTATTGATGCTGGTTAAAAGGAAAAAGAAGCAAGCTTCTTCTCTCTTTGATGCTAGTCTTCCTGGGAGATCTTGGTCCTGGCCAGAAATCTCTTTGTAATAATTCTGTTTTTGACTGATTTCTGATCTCTTGGATTTCTTCGCACTAAAAACCTAGTTTTTTTTTTTGTTCCTTTTGGTCGTTTCTTTGTACTATTTTTATTCTCTTGATGAAAGCAGGTGGGGCAGTGTATTCTCTCTCTATAACGAACTTTTTCTATTCTTCTTTCTATTTGTACATATTTCTCCTTTTAATTAGTTTCATTGAGTAGTGGAAGTACCTTCCTTCCTCCATATTCCATTCAAAAAAAAAAGCAGGTGGCCACACCCTTGTGTTCCTTAAGAAAAGAAAGAAGCAACTGTTCTTTTCTGTTTTTCATGCACCCCATTGGAGCCATTTTTTGTCTCTAAAATGTTTCTTGCTTCTTTAATAGTTGAAGATGATATTCTTTGCTTCTAAGCAAGCCAGGCCACCATCCCAAGCAAACAATGGTTCCATGATCATGGTATCCTATTAGTTCAACTATTTTATTGATTTAATTCATGTGTTCAACTCATTCTAGTAAGTAGCTGACATATCTCCAAGTCCAAGCCCTAGACTTTTGAGAAGTTCTATATCATGTCGGTCTTCTCCTAGCTTTCTCATCAGTGACTGAAAGACTTGGATCAATGGAGTGAACGAGAAGGTTAATGAAGTAGGCCCTGAACACCATTCTCTTGGCCCATGCACCATTTTCGAGGTCCCAAAGCACATCCAGCATATAGATGATGAAGCCTGCGAGCCAGTTATCGTCCCCATCGGCCCCTTCCACCATGACCCTTCAAAAGAATCTGCGATGCAGGGGCACAAGTGGAGGTGCGTGCACTACCTTCTCTCACATCATCACGATAGAAACCAGAAAAACCTACTGGAACAGTGCTTGTTGGCATTGGAGAAACTAGATGAGGATGTACGACGTTGCTACTCCAAGAAATTCTCACTGAATCCCCAGGATATGGCAGGGATCATGTTGCTTGATGGGTGCTTCATCATCCATCTCTTGCTAGAGCGTGCAGACAAGGAGAGAGAGGAGGAAAAGAATAGAAGGCAAGTGGTGTTGGAGGTGGAGGAGGAATATGGAATCATGGAAAAGGGGAAGAGAGAAGAGGAGAAAGAGATTAAGGGCCCTTTTGAGGCAGGGCTATTCACAGTTAAGGTACTATCATATGACCTGGTGAAGCTTGAGAATCAGATACCTTTCTTTGTCATCGAAACCTTATATGATCTACTCACAATCCCCAAGGACAGCGGGGCCAATCTTCGGCAACATGTGCTTTATCTCTTTGTAACATCCAACCCAGCAAATCAAAACCGTTCAAGACAACGTCCATGGGTCCAATCCATCATCTGCTCCATCTGTTCCATTCATCTCGCATCCTTCTACCACAAAAGAGCGACGACGAAAAGCACGGGGTACAAAGGGCGAGTGGATTGCTAGTGCAACGGATCTCAGACGGGCTGGTGTCGAGTTCAGGAAGAAGAAGGATGCAATCAACTTCTTGGATATAACGTTCGATAACGGACGGATGGAGATACCGCCATTGCGGGTCACCGACCACATCTGCTTCCTCTTCTGCAACCTCATAGCTTTCGAGTAATATTATGCAGAGGCCAAGACCTAAGTCACAACCTATGCAGTCTTCATGGACTGTATCATCGACGAGGCCAAGGATGCACCGTGGCTCCACTTGAGAGGTATTCTAGCAAATAGGCTGAACACCGATAAGGCCCTTGCAAGTCTCTTCAATAAGTTGTGTAACCAAATACATTATTCTTCTAATAACAGCTATCTAGCAGGTCTGTTTGTGGTTGTGCACAGGTATTATAACTCCAAATTTCATAAATGGAGGCCGATTTTATGCGGAACTATTTTAGCAGTCCATGGACTATTATTTCGGTGACAGTGGCGGTCTTGCTCCTCCTGCTGACCATCGAGCAAGCAGTTCTTGCTGGCTTTTCCTATTTGCACCCTTTAGAGGGGTCATAAAGATGTAGTACTTCAGTTATTTCTTTGCCTCAGTGTGAAATAAATTCGAGTGTGTGGCTTTGATTAAGGATGGCAGGTCCTTAATTATTTGTGTATCAGATATATAAACTTTTGTGGTTATAAATTTGACGGTTCTAGCTCTCGACATTAGTATGCAATTTCCGGTCCTAATTATTCTCTATTCAGTATCGTGTTTGAAACTCTCCCATGCATATCTAACTGGATTTCTCAAACTAAATAAATTGCTCTAAGTTTGAAACTTAGGTGCATTTTTGTTTCAATATAAAGACACCCATCAGTAGTTCAATTACTCTTCACGGTGATAAGTTATATTACTTAATAGATAACATGTTCAAGGTATCTGCATTTATGATTGTTTTCTGATTTGCATCTAGCAAGTTTTCATATATGGCGTGGTAGAACACATGCGGGAAACAATTCAAGAAATGACGGTACATGGAATATCTGCACTTTAAGCATGAAAATTTCTGTAATCATCTAAGTAATCTAAATCATAGTCTATCTGAGAGTATTAATATGCAAATGATAATCAAGGGCTATTGCTTGATGCAATGATAAAAGTTGAGGCTAAAAAAGTATAATATTACGGAATTAAGTCATATGGCACCTATTTTGTGCAAAAAATACCAAAAGGTCAATATGTATACCCTCCCAAGATCCAGGATTGCTAAGATCATAAAAGGTATTTAGATCTACCGTTTGGTGGAAATAATGAGCTTAGACTTGATAGCTTTGCTTGGTGTTGCCTTGCATGGACTTGAGCAACAGGTTTATACTAAATGAATATTGGATTTCTTTGTTCTCTTCGACTTTTTGTTATATAATTGTCCATACAGAGAAAATTCATTTTTGTTGCTTACACCATGTGTCAATTACACATACTTGTTATAGGTGCTATCCTTGACCCTTTGATCCCTTCACCAACTCACAATATTTAAATTTCCTATGTGAACGCATGATTTCTTATTTTTGCTTAATTGCTAGGGCCGCGTGAGGAGAGGATGGGGCAGGCTATGCATATGACTACGAGGGACCAAGAAACCTAATGTGGCCAAGGTAAGATACGGGCTTGTTGAGATGAAGCCCATGTCCAGAAAAAGCAGCCCAGGCCCATGATCGGAGCACGCACGTAGAAACATGGCTCAGGCCCAGGCGGTGTGCACGCGGGTGTACGCGGTCCACCGCATTCTCGTGATCCACGATGAGGCATGTGGACTGAGCGCCCATTTCTCGGGCGTTTCTCACCGTCTACGTGAGATCTAGTAGACCGAAGGTGTGATCCAATGGCAGATCTCGCTTCCAGTGATGATCGGACGGTTGAAGTTTTTCCAACTTGATTTAGGCTTGATCTGGGTTATTTTGAGAGCAGATCTGGGCCGTTCGATGCAGAATTAACGGCCCAACTTGTTTCTTCGATTATACAACGGATAGGACTCCGTTTTTGATGAGGTTTAGACCTAAATTCATCTGGTGACGAGCTCTATTTAAGGAGAGGACTTGGGAGAAGTTTTGTGTGCTTGAGAGCAGTGAAAATTAAAAAAAGGGAGAGGGTTTAAGAGAAGAAAAAAGAGACGTGAGATTTCTTTTGAGAAAAAATAAGAGTGCTTTCTTTGTAAATAAAGAGTCTGTGTGAGTCCTTTTATTTTCTTCTTCTTCTTTTTCTCTAATTTTGTACTTTGTTGTGCCATGAATTATTAATAGAAGAACGTTGAGGAGGTCTTGCCCGTGGATGTAGGCCTACAATCAGACTGAACCACGTAAATCTGGTGTGCTTTCTTTTCTCTTATTTTTATTGCTTGATTATCTCATATATTTTGCGTTCTACGTTTGTTCTAGTTATCTTTCTTCTACAAAACGATCTTGTTTCCACTGTACTTGCGTGCTGTGTGGATCGAGGTGTGCTCGATTATCCACGGCCTATTCTTTCAGTTTGGTATCAGAGCGCAGGAGACTCTTTTGTAGTTGGATTGATCTGAAACAATGGCGGGCAAGGTGACGACAATAAAATACAAGATACCGAGGTTTGATGGATCAAACTTTGCACTTTGGAAGATGAAGATGCAGGCGGTATTGATCAAAGATGGTTGTGAAATCACTTTGCAAGGAAAGAACGCAAGCCTCAAGAGATGATGGATGCACAATATGAAGAGAAAGACATGCTGGTAATGGTGAACCTCTATCTGGCATTGGATGATTCGGTATTGTTCAATATCGAAATCAAGACTACTGCAAAAGGGGTTTGGAAAAATTGAAAAATCTCTATGAAGGTAAGTCTTTAGTTAATAAAATCTATTTAAGATGGTAATTATACAATCTAAAAATGAAGGATGGGGCATCAGTTCAAGAGCACTTGGGTGTATTCAATTCCATTGTGAGCAAGCTTGCGGCCCTAGATGTTAGAATTGATGATGAAGAAAAGGTCAGCATTTTACTTGTTCTATGCCAAAGTTTTGGGATAATCTTATCATGAACTTGAGTCACGTTGAAACTCTTAAGATGGAGTCTGTTGTTGCATCATTGCTTACAGAAGAGATGAGGTGGAAATCTAGCCAAGAAAGCTCTTCGGGAGAGGCCATGGTAGCGCGAGGCAGATCTTTCGAAAGGAAACGTGGTGATCGAGGGAAGACAAGATCTAAATCCAAGGACAAAAAGAAGATAAAATGCTGAAATTATGGAAAAACAGGGCACGTAAAGAAAGATTGCTGGGTCAAAGGAGTTGATATAAAATCTGAATCGAAAACTTTCAAAGCAATATAACAGAAAGTGAAAGTGGTTCGGCTACTTCAGATGATGGGGATGCATTGACAGCATTGGAAAGATCTGATCTTGCACATTATTGGCTCTTGGATTCGAGGGCATCTTTCCACATGACTCCTTTTAGGGAGTGATTTCATACCTATAAATCATTGGATGGAGGAGTTATCTATTTGGGTAACAATACAGCTTGTCCTATGATTGGAGTGGGAGATGTTCGGATCAAGATGTTTGATGGTATAGTTCTGACGGTTTCTAATATTCGACATGTCCCTGCACTGTGTAAGAGCCTATTATCACTTGGAAAGTTTTGTAAGCAAGGTTTAAAGTTTATCGGAGAGAAAGATCAATTGAAGGTATCCAAAGGGTGTTTGGTGGTGATAAAGGGAGTTCAAATAGGTAGTCTTTATAAATTAGTGGGCGAGACTCAGGTGGGAGAGGCGGCAGTAGCAATCTCAAAGATAGTGTCGCCGACAGTTTGACATCGACGTCTGGGACATATGAGTGAGCATGGGCTACAATTATTATCAAACAAGGATCTTCTTCCAAGGTTCTAGTCAGCACCACTGAAATTTTGTGAAGATTGCATATGTGGTAAACAAAGAAGGATCTCTTTCTCTTTATCACAGCAGCGGAGTAAGAAATTTTTTGAGCTAATCCACTCAGATACTTGAGAGTCGCCTGATAGATCATTGGGTGGATGTTCTTACTTCGTTTCCTTCAGTGATGACTTTTCTCGAAAGGCTTGGATATATATCCTGAAGCGAAAATCTGATGTTTTTGAAATCTTCAAGAAATTCAAGGCTCTGGTGGAAAATGAAAAAGGTTTGAAAGTAAATGCCTACGTTCTGATAATGAAGGAGAATATTGCTCCAAGGAGTTTGATGAGTTTGTAGTGAGTATGGAATTCGATGACAGCTTACGATTTTTGGGACACCACAGCAAAATGGTGTGACAGAGAGGTTTAATAGAACACTCATGGAAAGGGTCCATAGTATGTTGAGCACCGCAAAACTTGACAAAAGATTTTGGGCAGAGGCTGCATGCATGGCTTGTTACTTGATCAATCGAGTCCCGACAAAATTTCTTGGGTTAGAAATTCCTGAGGAACGTTGGAGTGGCAAGCCAGTAAATTATTCTCATCTCCGTGTCTTTGGATGTGATGCATATATGTGGATTCCAAAAGAAAAAGGACAAAATTGGACAGAAACTCTCGGAGGTGCATCTTTCTTGGCTATGCTAAAGGAGTAAAGGGGTATCAGTTGTGGGATCCTACTATCCACAAGATCGTTGTTAGCCGAGATGTTGTTTTCAATGAAGAATCTTTTCAAGGCACCAAGGAAAGCAAGATGATGAAGCCATTACTTTGTTGAGTTCCTTGATGCATGTGACGAAATGCAAGCAGAGCAAGCACAGGAGGGCGATGAGGTAGCTGATGATGGACTAGGTGCAGAGTCTCCACAATTCTCTGAGGATGCTATCTCACTGGCAGAGCCATCAACGGAGTCTGAGCAGCCTAGGAGGATCATTAAACCTCTTGCTAGGTATGATCACTATGTCACTTCTTTCATTCCTTTTGCTAACCATATTTGTGCTTATGTTACTTTGACGGAGGAGAACGAGCCAACATCATACAGGGAGGCATGCGAGTCCACCAATACTGAAAAGTGGCATTGTGCTATGGAGGAGGAGATGGAGTCACTTCGGAAGAATAAGTCGTGGGAGCTTGTAGTTCTACCGAAGGAGAGGAGTCCGATCGGATGTCGGTGGGTCTATAAAGTGAAGAAGGATACAGATGAAAATGTGGAGAGGTTCAAAGCATGTTTGGTGGTAAAGGGTTATACTCAGAAGGCAGGAATTGATTTTGATGAAATCTTCTCACCAGTGGTTCATCTTACTACTATTCGAGTTATCTTGACGATTGCGCCAGTCATGAATTTGGAGCTCGAGTAGATGGATGTAAAAATGGCTTTCTTGCATGGTGACTTAGAGGAGAAAATTTATATGGTGCAACCTGAAGATTTTGTTGAAAAAGGCAAGAAAAAGTTGGTTTGTCGGCTGAACAAATCGTTGTACGGTCTCAAACAGGCGTCGAGTTATTGGTACAAGCGATTTGATTCCTTCATTATGAGTTTGGGATTTGATCGACTGGAGGCAAATCATTGTGCATATTTCTACGATTATGATGATGGAAGCTTCTGTATCTTGCTGTTATATGTCGATGATATGGTGGTCGCAGGGAACAGCAAGAGTCGAATATCAGATCTGAAAGCTCAGTTGGCTGGGGAGTTTGAGATGAAGGACCTAGGGCTGTGATCCAAATACTCAGGATGAAGGTGCTACGGGAGAGAAAGGATAGGAAGATCTGACTTTCACAAAAGGGATATGTGGAGAAAGTTCTGCGGTGCTTCAATATACAGAATTCAAAGCCGGTGTCTACCCCATTTCCTATTCAGTTAAAATTGTCAGCAGAGTAATCATCCAGTATGAAATAAGAAAAGGTTGACATGGCCCGAGTACCATATTCATCAGCAGTAGGGAGCCTTATGTTTGCCATGGTATGCACAAGACCAGACATTGTACAAGCAGTGGGAGTTATAAGCTAGTATATGGCAAATCCAGATAGTGACCATTGGACAGCAGTAAAGTGGATCCTCCGGTATCTGAGGGGGACTACTAATTATTCACTCTGTTATGAATCAGCAGGATTGGAGTGCATCGGGTATGTTGATTCTGATTTTGCAGGTGATCGAGACAAAAAAGATCTACCATAAGCTACGTGTTCTCCATGGGCGACGGTGCTATTAGCTGGGAGTCTAAGCTTCAGTCAGTGGTGGCATTATCAATGATAGAGGCAGAGTATATTGCAGTGGCACACGCATGCAAAGAGGCTATCTGGCTCAAGAAGCTTTTTGGAGACTTCAAAGTGAAGCAAGATATGATGAGGATGAATTGTGATAGTCAAAGCGCGTTGCACTTAGCGAAAAATCCGGCGTTTCACTCTCGGACGAAGCATATTGATATTCGCTATCACTTTGTGAGAGATGTGGTTGATGATGGTCTAATCTCGTTGCTGAAAATTCATACAGATGCAAATCCAGTAGATGTGTTGACAAAATCGATGGCTCGGGAGAAGTTCAATTGGAGCAAGGTTTCTCTCGATCTTGGAGCTACGTGAGGAGTGAGAGGTTGGCAAGGCCTCCAGGGATGATGTTCTCGTGAGTTCAGCACATGTCTTCAAGTGGGAGAATTGTTGAGATGAAGCCCATATCCAAAAAGAAGCAGCCCAGGCCCATGATCGGAGCGCGTGTGCAGATGAAGCCCATATCTAGAAAGAAGCAGCCCAGGCCCATGATCGGAGCGCGTGTGCAGAAACATGGCCCAGGCCCAGACGGTGTGCATGCGCGGTGTACGCGGTCCACCGCATTCTTGTGGTCCACGATGAGGCGCGTGGACTGAGCGCCCATTTTCACGGCATTTCTAATGGTCTACACGAGATCTGGTGGACCGAAGGCACGATCCAATGACAGATCTCGCTTCCGGTGATGATCGGACGGTTGAGATTTTTTCCGACTTGATTTAGGCTTGATCTGGGTTATTTTGAGCGCAGATCTGGGCCGTTCGATGCAGAATTAACAATCGAGCTTGTTCTTTGATTATACAACGGATAGGACTCCATTTTTTATGAGGTTTGGACCTAAATTCATCTGGTGATGAGCTCTATTTAAGGGGAGGACTTGGGAGAAGTTTTATGTGCCTGAGAGCAGTGAAAAATTAAAAAAAAGCGGAGAGGGTTTAAGAGAAGGAAAAAGAGATGTGAGATTTCTTTTGAGAGAAAATAAGAGTGTTTTCTTTGTAAAAGAGAGTCTGTGTGAGTCTTTTTATTTTCTTCTTCTTCTTCTTTTTCTCCAATTTTGTACTTTGTTGTACCATGGATTATTAATAGAAGAACGTTGAGGTCTTGCCCATGGATGTAGGCCTACAATCAGGCCGAACCACATAAATCTGGTGTGCTTTCTTTTCTCTTATTTTTATTGTTTGATTATCTCACATATTTTGCGTTCTACATTTGTTCTAGTTATCTTTCTTCTACAAAATGATCTTGTTTCTACTGTACTTGCATGCTGTGTGGATCAAGGTGTGCTTGATTATCCACGGCCTGTTCTTTCAGGACTTACTTCTAATATTTTTAACTAAAGTGGAACATGGCTTTAGGTGTTGAGACCCGTTATAGATGTACCATACATTAGCATCCAAAATGAAGTCTCATGATTGGATCTGGTTGAGTACAAACAGCTAGGTTCCTTATGGTTTCTCGTAGCGGTCAGGTTCACCTTGGAGAGAGTATTAGTCTAGATAGTAGAGATTGCCACCGCCCTTCTGATGGAGCCATGTTAACAGTTTAGAATACCGAGGATTCTCCATCTGCGCATCAAGTGCATCTTTTTGTGTTTATCATCTAAAAGCCTCCACCTCCAAGTTTTTTGATATTAGTGTGCCTAATGGCATTAATGGTATGGCATTCGTCATTTGAGGCCAGAATGGAAGTCTTATCGCGGTGGGTAGTGGTCACCATTTTGACATTTTGATTCTTAGTGCTGAATCAAGGACTGCTTGGATGGACATTACCTATGTACGGCGGATCTTAGGAGTGAATCAATTGATCATTGAGGAGGATTCAACCACGGAGATAGAAAAATAGATTCCACTCACTATCACACTACAAAATATTGATTATTAGTGACGACTACATACCATCGCTAATAATCCATTTGCCATCGCTAATGCTACTAACGATGGAGTACCGTCGCTAATAAGCCGTCGAAAAAAATTTCGATGCTAAAGCAGGTTATTAGCGATGGCAATTAAGCCGTCGCTAATAACCTTATTAGCGACTGCAATTAGTGATGGCAATCTATCACTAATAATTTTTTCTAGATTCAAAATTAAGAAATTTAAAAAATATAATAGCGATGGCTTTCTATCACTAATATCTTTAGTGGCAGTATTTTCTATCACTAAAGCCATCGCTAATAATAATATATTTTTAAAAATATTTTAATAATTATATTTATTAAAATTATTATAATTTAATTAACAAGTAATTATATTTATGGATATTATACCAACTAATAATTAACGATCACATCATAAATAAAATTAATATTATATATTAAATTAAAATTAAATTGTACAAATAATATTGCTCAAATTATAAATACAATATATCAAAATCAAAAAAAAAAACAACAGAGATCATCCTCCTCCCCCTCCTCCTACTTCTGCTCCGATGCATCCTCTACAACAGTAGGCGGATAAGAGCCGGATATTCCAGCATCCTGTAATAAAAAATAAATATTATTAATAATTTTAATATTATTAATATTATTAATAATTTTAAAATTATAAAACTATTATAATTGATACGCCTCAAGCTTAAACTTTTATAGAAGGATATATTTTAATGTACTGCTCTTATTCTCAAACGGATTATTTCTACATATTCCATTCGATGATATTGAGCTATAGATGTCTCCAACTACTACTTCATCGAATGGTTAATTTTAATTTTGACTCTCTGGTTAAGTTAAATTTTTATAATCAATTATTATCCTCTTAAAATTATATTTGACTTTGGTACTCTCGTGTTTGATCCAAGAAAATTATAGTTACTATTATATTTGATAAGACTTACAATTAATTTTAATTAATCACCTATATAGAAAATTGAATATAAGATCTATTGGATAATTATCTAGTACTTAGCCACAATGATAATATTAACTTATGATATAGAGTTATAGTTTATTATACTTATTCACTTCTTATTCATATTATAAAGTATATTGATTTCAAATATATTATGATATTTGAATTTTAATAATTAATTATTTTCATAGAAAATCAATGCTCTTC
>KE504899.1:553629-566861 GCA_000441515.1 Elaeis oleifera
ATAAATTAGATTGGATCATATGCAAGTTGTTGTTAAATTTAATTTTATATAATTTTTTAGTAATTACATCATAGATTATTACTTGATTGTAATATTGTGCATTTAATATTGATAGTAGATTTTATATCAAAATTTATTTTTATTTAATTATTAAACTATCTTGACTCATATAATGAAATTTATTTTTTAAATTATTAAATATATGAAACCTCTTTTTCTATAAATTTTAATATGTATTTAATCGTTATATATTATCATTATAAAAGATATGAATTAATTTACAATGATACTAATTTATCATTAAAATAATTCATAGATAATTAATAATAAAATTTATTAATTTTATAATGATATATAAAGGATAAAATTTATTTCATTGATAAATAATTAATATTTAATAATAGAATTATAAATGTTATAAATTAGATTCTATTTAATAATAAATATTATTTTACATGATAACAATATAACATTATAAATTTTAAAAATATCTATAAATAATTATTATAATATTATAGAATTTTATTATAATTTTTAAAATTATCATAATAGAATATAATTTCTTATGATATTTATAAGATACCGTTGCTATATAATAACTTTTAGGAACATTCTTGACTGAGTGCTACAATATGATATATCTTTTATGATATTTTTTAAAATCTTTACTAGATAATATTTATAGTAATACTCTTTTTTAAGTGTTACTAAAATTCGATCGCTATAAACTATTTTTGTTGTAGTGTCATTACTCCACTAATCACAAAGGGCCTCCCTTATGTCCGTCCACAGCCAGTGATTCATGAAAGACTTTTAGACTGATGGTAACTTGAAATTGAAGAAATTAATGATGGTTTGCCTGAGGTGGTACAGTACATCCTAAAGCCTACATGTGGCAATCTCCTTGAAGATCCAACAGTCGGCCTCCTCATCCTCAAAAATCTTGAATCAATAGTATGACTGCAAAAAAAGGATGGCATGTATTAATAAATAGTATACAGATAAAATCTTTTAAACATATTCCTTGAAGATCTAGTACTTACAAGTAACTCTGAATGCGCACGAGCTCTCTATCTTTTGGTCGAGTCGAAGGTACCGTGAGCCAAATGGGTCCTCTATCATAGCACTGAGACTGAGAGCTAGTCGTTGCTCTGTATGACTATAGGGTAATAGTGATCCCACATCATCCGAATCTGAGAGTAGTAAGAGATCATAAAGAATATTATATTAGATAATGAAGGACAAAATAACCTAATGAAGAATTTCTAAAGTGTTAAAGTTTATCCTATGGTATGGGTACCATAGAACCATATGAGCTGGCCGCATAAAACCTATCTCCTTTAGAGCTCTATCCTCGGAGCTCTCTTCTCAGCTAGTACGACTCCATCCTCTAAAAGTAGTCATCCTATAATCTTTGAAAATAAAATAAATAGATTCATAAATTAATTATATAATTATGGCAAGCAATGTAATAATTGAAATGATATAATACAAGCATGAAAAGCAAATAAAACAAGCATACCACAAAATAAAAATTGTTCTGTTTACCCTGGGGATGTCAACTCTGATTATTCAAGAGTCGACACCCCCAATCCTAGGGTCGATTCTTGCTGCATGCTAGTCTTCTTCAGTGTGCCATAGTTGAGTCTTTTGACCTTGGGGTCAACTCCTTTCTTCCTAGGATTAATTACTCATCAGTCTCTTTAGATATTTGGCACCTATCAGATTCTTTCTTCTGATTCATCTTCTTTCTCCTCTTCTTCCACTTCTTCCTCTTCTTCATCTTCTTAAATAGGATTGCTCTTTAAAACAAGCTCAATATGATCTACCTCCTCATGTTGTCCATCATGTAGGAGAATTCTTAGAGTATCCAACTCTACATCTATTAAAGATTGGTGAACTCCTAATATATCATCCTCCTGAAAGTATTCTGATAAATAAAACTTTTCTTCTTCTTTAAGCTCGTAACGAATGACTCAAGATTTAATATTATATATAGTCTGCCAATTTTGTTTTTCTCTCTCTTAATGAAAAGAAAATATAATAAACTTGAACAGCTTATTGAGCTAGCACAAAAGGATCGTTGATATATGCTTTTGATCTATGTTGATTTTAATAAACCCGTGCTATGGATCAACTTTCATATAATTGTCGGTATCAAACCATCAATACTTAAATAGAATAATATTATTACCTCCAAGGTAGATTAATTTGATCACTTCTTGAAGATTCCATAGTAGTCACTCTCCGCCTCTTCCTATTAGTTATTTTTATATATACACTACTGTTCATTATACTCTTATGATATCCATATTGCTAGATGTAAATTTAAAATCATTTACATTACAGTCATTATAACATGTCATGTATTTTGATGGTCTGTAACCTAATGGTCTTAACTTTTAAGTATGGATTTCTTCTCTTATATAACCTGCATATTATAAAAGAATAAATTTAAAAAATTAAATAAATGATCAGACAATGGTCACTTACCAATTGGTAGAATCAATTTGTAAAGTTCTGTGAGTATTGAGTGAAAATTTTTTTCTCACTTATCATCAGATTGTCCCGTCTCAACATCTCATGATATTGCCTATACATGCATAAAATAAGCATAGGATGATAAGTGATTAAAGAGTTGAGATTATAATGGATACTTACTCAATATATGGGTCGACCTCCATATAGTTTAACAAAATATATATCTCTACCTATTGAATTTCAGTATTAATTAATATCCGACGAACCTCATGCCCAAATTCATGAGCAAGATAGGCAAATATTGAGATCTCTACCTCTGATCTCTCACCACCACCATTATTATTTCAACCCACTTGAGTCAATTTTGTCTGCACATTGAAATAAAATAGTGTCTACTAAATTAAAAATTTCTTCAATTATATAAGCCACACAATAGAGCCTTCGACTTTGATCTTATTTTCACTTTCTTCTTGTAACTATGCATGTATCTTTCAAATGGATATATCCACCTATACTACACTGGTCCTCCGATCCTATAGCTTCATACGCTAAATGAATCATGAGATGCTCCATGGAGTCGAAGAAAATAAAGAAAATATCTTCTTCAACTTGCATATAATCTCTACACTGCTAGCCTCAAAATTGGAGATATGGTCGGTAGATAATTTGATAGTACAAATATCTCTAAAAAAGAGACTATCCTACTGTTGGAATAGATGAGCGGGTCAGAATCGATCTAATGGTGGCCTGGCATTGAATCCCTATCGTTGAAGGTAGTGGGGCTACTCTCATCGAAAAGCTCCTCCGAGTGGTTTCACCTTCCGAGAGCACCACCAGATGTGAGATTTTGTACAGCAATGGAGCTCGTCTAGATCTTGCTAGTGATAGAGAATGTACTTTCCACGCGCAAATTAAATTCAAATTTTATTAATATAAATAAATCTGATAAATTTATATTTAAATATTAAAATTTAAAGAGGAGGAAATGGTGTTTGGCGATGGCTCCATCGCCATCGTCATCGCTAATACTCATTAGTCAGGGAAGAATAGTGCTCGATCCAACTAAGGCACGAGTCTGATGGTATGGCGCTCTGACGACGTGGCTGGGGAAGAAGGGGAAGGCGAGGGCATGGGTCTGATGGTTCGACACTCTGGCGGCATGGCTAGGGAAGAAGCGGGGAGGCAGGGGAAGAAGGAGGAGGTGGGGCACAGCTGATCCGACGAGGGGAAGACCAATCTGGTGGGGCACAGTAGCTGAGAAAGAAGAGGGAGGTCGGAAAGAAGGGGAGAGGTCGGGGCGGTAGGACGTTGACTCCAGAAGGCTACCAGTAGCAATGGAGAAGAAGAGGGCTCGGGAACAGCTGATCCAACATGGGGACATTGAATTCGAGGTGGGATGGCAGCACGGGGCCTAGGGGGAGGAGGTTGGGGGCTCCGACGGTGCGGTGGGAGAGAATAGGGTCCAAAGATAAGGAAAAAAAGGGAGGCGGTGGCCAATAGAACCAAGCCCATCAAGATTCCTGATGGGATTTTAGGATAATTTATTAGCAACGGCTAAATTCCATCACTAAAGCCATTGCTAATAATAATTTAATTTATTAGCAATAAAAATCATTGTTAATAACAAAAATGGCTGTCATCGATAAGTCTTTACACTTATTATGATGGATCTTTTTTTCCATCGCAATTAGTTGTTGATAAATAGCGTTATTAGCGATGATGTTTTGCTTTTGCTAATAGCCATCGCTAATATGCTAATTTCTTATAGTGCAATAAATTTATTGGAGTATAATAAAGTTGATGATGGTTGCTTGTTGAAACTTAGACTTTTTCACTTATGTGAATGAGAAGCTCTCTTTTGATTTGCTATAGACATTCTGTTGATAGCTTACTCAATTAAAGCACTTAACTCCTCTCACTTTAAGTTGCTCAAAGATTTTTAATGCTCTCATCAAGAACTTTTTTTTCTTACCTCTTAAATCTATCTTTCAATTGATTTCATATCTTAAATATGCTTAAATTTGATTAGAGAAAGTATAATAGCCATTGTAGAGTTCAAACTAGTCGTTGGAAGTCAAATTTATTATTGAAAGCTTGCAAAAAAACTAACTGTCAGGCTGTTATTCACAGTCGAGTTGACTCGGATTAAGTAGAAGCTGATTTGTGCAGACTAGAAGTCGACTTAAGATAAGTAGGAGTCAACTTGTGGTCAGTATTGAAAAATTTACTTTCTATTTGATTGAGAGTGTTGACTCATAGTTAACTTGGGGTTGACTCCTCTACTATAAAGGCTTCTACAATACTTCAAATACTTCTCCAAATACTTCAAATATTTTATAACTTTAGGATTTATTCTTCCAAGCTTTTCTATGCTTCTTTGAATGTTCAAGCTCATGGTGCTCTTTATAAATAAATTAACTTCTTTAAGAATATACTATGATTATATTTAAATATTTTATATTCATCAAAATCAATCTTTGGATTAACAATCTCTCCATTTTTGATGATAACAAAATTTTGAGTTTATACAAACTAAAGTATAGTATATTGCTAGGATTTACACATGATTAATTCATTTATAAAATATGAAGTAAACTAATAGATAAATTAATAATATATTTCATAAATACATCATAAAATATTCAAATTAGCTAAAGCATATAGTCAACCTATCCTCTCTCCCTTCTTGAATGCCTCAAAAAGTTATATTTTAATATTTAGAGTGTATTAAAAAAATTATAATAATTTATATTTGTGCTAATCAAATTTTAAAGTAATTGAGGAGATTAAGAATACAAGCATAAAAGATCAAGTTCAAAGTATTAAATGATGCCAAAATTAGTGTATTAAAGCATGTTGGGTGTAAGAGTTTCTTTCTTAAAAATTTTAACCTTCACAAACATTTTTGCCCCCTTTATCATTAGATTAGAACTTTTCAAAATCAATTGTATTGGAGATGAAAACATCAAATATGAGATTTGGAATTTGATTCATAATATTATAAAAGTAAAATCATAGTAATTAATAGCAAGCATTGGAATACATAATATATCAAGTAAATAGCAAGCTTCAAGTTTTACAAAGTATATCAGCGTATATTTCTAATGTAAATTTTGAATATGACTTGATATAAGAATGTATCAATTATGTATTACAAGTTCCAATAGATAGAGTCATTAGCATAATACTAATGAGTTTCATGATCTCGACATTTTTAATTTGGCACTTTTGCAATATAATACTAAGATTTCTTTTTGAATTCTCTCTCCCTTACTGCTTACTTTAATCTTCTTTATTACCAATTGAGTCATGATAATATACAAACATAGAAAGATATATTTTAAAGTATAAGAGCATATTTGTTCAAAAATATAAAAAATTATAAAATAAAGTTGAGATCTGATATGAGGATAATATTGATAAGTTTTAGTATGTATTATAGTATTACAATGTATATCAAAATATTTATTAAATATAAAGAGCATATAAAGTATCATAAAGAGATTCATCAAAATCAATCTATTATGATATATAAGAGCATTTTGTGCTTTCAATCTTAATTAACTTATTTATAATTTCATTCATTTTTTAGAATCCATTTTATTCCAATTTAGGTTTAATTATATTCTAAACTATCTACAAGCATAAATAAATATAGAATGGATGATTCTAATATTTTCAATGCGAATGACTTTTCCTATATCATTATCACCAAATGTTACTATCCTTCCATCTTTAGCTTCAAAGGTGATGATTTGAGATTTGTCTTCCATTATGTACCTCAAGCATCCAATGTCCAAGTGTCATCTCCTCTTCATGTATATGATGCTAGGTGCATCTACAAATAATCATTTTTCAATTTTATATCCAAAATTTTTTAGATCCTTTAAGGTTAGTAGACATGACTCCTTTTGAAATCTAAATTTTTAATTATGGTATGGCCTATGCTCTTGATATTACAATCATAAACTTTATGGCCTAATCTATTATATTTAAAATAAGTTATTAAAGAATTCTCAAAAGAAGATTTCACAAACATATTTTTAAAATTTCTATTTTTTAAAGAATTATATCCTAAATCAGCTTTAGCATCAATAGCTTTTTGATTTTTTTAAATTATTTATAATTTTTTAGAACTAGAAGTAAATTATTTACTATAGGTTTAAATTTTCAACTTCCTCTTTTAGTTCACTATTTTGTTCAATCAAAATACTTATTTTATATGAAATCTTTCTTTTTTCAGTAAGAAGTTGATTTTTCTTTCTAAGTTCTTTATTTCTATGCCTTAACATTTTTAAATCCTTGATTAATTCATAAAGTGCATCTTGTAATCTTCAAAATAAATTCAATGGTGTTTTTGGAGTATACCTCATCTTTTTGTACCATAAAGAATATATTATTTATCTTTTATTCTTCTTTAATAGAGCTGAACTCCGTCACTCCAAATTATTTTTTCTTCTTTTGCTTAGCTCTTCCTTAGTCAAAGCTTTCTTTCTTCTTTTCTGCTTCTTTTTCTTCATCTTTAGAAAGTTTCTAAATTTTCTACTGATTAATGATAAGTCTTTGTCTTTATCATCAGATTTCTTAATTTTCATATTATCTTCCTGATTTGAGGATTTGAGTGTTGATAATTTTTTTCTCTTATTGTTGTCCTCTTCTTCTTGATTCATCATGGTCTACTCATGGGTCATAAAGGAACCTAAGAGATTTTTCAAGGATAGCTGATTTAGATTCTTTATCTCTTGAATTGTTATCATATTTTCTTCCCAAGATTTGGGCAAAGATCTAGAAATTTTTCTCACAAGATTAGGATTAGTATAAGATTTTTTCAACAAATTCTGATCATTAATAATATTTATAAATCTTACAAATATATTAGAAATAGATTCATAGGATTCTAATATTTTAAATATTTTATATTCATATGCTAGCATACTAATTTTTGATTTTTTTACTTCATTAGTGCTTTTATAAATTGTTTCTAACATATCTAAAATTTTCTTAGCAAAGAATATACACACATTCTATTAAATTGATTTTCATCAAGAGTACAATAAAGTACATTTATTGCACATGCATTCAATTGAGCTAAATCTTTTTTATCATTCTATTCATTTTTGTATTTAGAAATTTGAACTCCGTCAATAATTTTAGTGGGTGTGTGTGCACCATAAACTATTATATTCCATAAATCATAGTGTTGTGCTTAAATAAAAATTTTCATTCTAGCTTTCTAATAAATATAATCAAATCTAATAAAAAGAGATGGTCTTAGAAGGGAGTAGCCTTCATCAAATGATATTACAAAAGTTGCCATTGATCTTGAGCTCTAGATCGTTAAATCTACAAAAGATAAAAGGGTATATGCTTTGATATCAATTGTTGCCTAGATATAGCAATCTAAAAGATAGGTGAATTGAATTTTTCAAAATTTTTTACAAACTTAAAGTACATATATACTCAATTAAAGTAAGTGTACAGCACAAGCAATAGATATACAAAGCAAAATAAGTAATAAGTCAATACAAAAGATAAGAATAGGTATAACCAACATAAACACGATAATTTATAGTGGTTTGGCGCCAGGCTCAGTACCTACGTCCACTCTTCAAGTCTTATTCTTAAAATTTACTATAATCTTGTTGATTATAGTATGATTGTTTTAATCAGACTCACAATCAATCCAACCAATTATTTTAGTGGGCTTACAATCAATCTAACCGATTATTTTAGTGGGCTTACAATCAATCCAGTTGATTCTGTATATAGAATCAATCAAAACTTTTCTAACTAAGTCATTCCTAGACTTAGTCAGTACAACATCCAATTATGAGTTTAGACAAGTCTATCCTATAAGTTTCTATCTCAAAAAACTTGCAAAAAAGTAAGAAATATAATAAAATAATACCAAATGAGCCAAAGCTTAAAAAATAATAAACTCGTGGGAGCGCAATGAAGTCAATGATAGTTACTCATTAAAGTTTAGACTTCTTCACTTTGATTTGCTATAGATGATCTTTTGATAGCTTACTCACTTAAAGCACTTAATACCTCTCACTTTGACTTAAGGATATTCAATGCTTTAACTAAGAACTTATGTTTTCTCATTTCTTTCTTCTTAGATCTATTTTTTAATTGATTTTATATCTTAAATGCACTTAAATTTGATTGGAGAAAGTATATTAGCCCTTAAAGAGATCAAACTAGCCATTAGAAGTCAAATTTACCCATTGAAAGATGTAGAAAACTAGCCATTATAGTAAATTAGAATTTTTATTGATATAGTGTACTAAAAAAACTCTAATGTTTGATATTTTCAGCACTAATATAATTGATCTTGAATATCTCTAATTTAATAAAATTGGCAAGGAGAGAATAAGTTAAGTCTAAAATTTTGGAAGAAATTAACTTTTGAACCCAAAGTGCTCTGATACATTAAATCTAAATGATTAAAATATCTAAATATGATCTTTCATGGTTGCATCCTTAAATTTGATTAAGACTAGCATGATTTGCTGTAGTTTTCTTGACATTCTTTAAATATTAAATTATACCTTTTTGATGCCGTCGAAAAGAGGGAGAGAGTAAATTGAGTATATGCTTGAGTGATTATATATTTAATTAAATATGAAGTTAGATTGAGTTAATCTGAATCTTTATAATGATTCATGAAGTATGCTCTCAAGGTATTTATTTTTTACTTCATATTTCATAAGTAAATTAATTATATGTAAAATGAATTAGTTACGTGTAAATCCTAGAAACAATCTATACTTTATTTTGTATATACTTAAAGTTTTGTCATTAGCAAAAAGAGAGAGATTATTGATCTGATGAATTGATTTTGATAAGAACAAAATATTTGAGTATAGTACTAATGATTGTGTATTCTTGAAGTAGTTAATTTATTTTATAAGGAGCTCAATAAATTTAAAAGTTTAGAAAAGCAAAAATAATTTTGAGAAAAATAAATTTTGAATTTAGATAAATATTTAAAGTGTTTAAAGAAGTATTTGAAATATTTTAAAAGTTTCTGTAGTTTATGAACTAACTACAAACATCCACAAGCTGACTCTAGAATGGCTATAGGTAAAAGATAGAAAGTATTGAAAGCTACAGGTTTCATAAGCTAACATGAGAGCTAGATGAGCCGACTATTAATTGAAGTACATGAGCGGACTCCTCTGCAGAAGGTGGCTCTAATAGCTAGTTTTTCTATGAACACAAAACTTATACAAAGGATTTTGATAGCTATTTTTTCATCTTTAATGGCTAGAAATCGCTCTTGAATACCTTTTCAAGCTATAAATGCTTCCAAATTCAATTAGAGAAGTGGTGGATCGAAAAGAGAAGAAGAAAATTGAGGAATAGAATAAAAAGAGGGAAAGTACCGTTAGTGAGCATCCAAAAGTAGTGAATAAGTAATTATTGAGTATGCTTTCAAGATATAATTCATAATCACCTAGAGAAGATTCACTCAAGCATTGAAGAGAAAAAGTCCAACATTCAAAGAGTACTATTAATCATTGACTTTCAACTGTGCTTTAGTGAGTTTTATTTTCTTAAGCTTTCTGCTCATTTCTTTCAAATTCATACTGTATATTTATTTCTTTATAAGTTTTTTATGATAGAAACCTATGGAATAGGCTTGTCAGAGCCTGCAATTAGACAATTATATTAATTATATTTTTGGAAAACTTAATTAGAAAGATTTTGATTGATGATCCTACATAAAACTAATTGGATTTATTATGAGCTTGAAAAAATAATCTAATTATAATCATGAGTGATTATAGTTGGAATTTTTAAGCCAAGAGTCTTAGGGAGTAGATGTAGGTATTGGATTTGACACTGAGCCTCTATCCATAAATCTTATGTGTTTGTGAGTATGTTTTATTTTATTATCTTGTTTTGCATTTCTTAGTTTAATTTTGATATTGCTCATTGCATGCACTTTACTCTTATACTTAAACTATGGTTAGTGCACATATTTGCTTTAAATTTTAAAAAACTTGATTTATCTTTTTTTTTGGGATTGCTACATCTAGACAACAGTATATCATGTATAAATATATGCATATTCTTATATTTATATTTAATTCTTATTATTAATAATACATATAACATTACTGTTTCTTTTATACACCTTTATAAGTTTATAATAAATAACTTATAAATTATATTATAATATTTATTTATCTATGTTATATAATTTTATAATATTTCATATATATTTACTATGTGGATTTTGTTATGGTGCTTCAAAGGATATTTTAGTATTTTTTTTATCTGTTGCTAATTATCAGATTAAATATGGACCATTCAGATTTCAGCTGGATGGAATATCCATGTGTATGATTGGTGTGGTAAATACTTCAAAGTCTAAGATTATTTTATATGATATTTTATTTTATTTCAAAAAATCTTCTCTTTCTTCTTCATGGGCCACCGGAGGGAGGGGTGGGTGCTGGCATCCCCTGGTTGTTAGGGTGGGGCAACACGGAGGAGCCACGGGCTTCGGGGTGGGGGTGGCGGCGGCACCGCAGAGAAGTCACGGGCTGTCTTGGGGTGGGGTGTGGAGGGGAGGAGCGTGGAGCAGTGGCCGATGCGGAGAAGCTGTGGGCCGCAGGAGGAGAGTGCAAAGCAGCTACCGACCGTGAGGGTGAGGGTGCATGCAGAAGCTGCCTGTGGAGTTATAAAAAAGCTGTCGGCCGCAGGGGTGGGGTGGGTGCGGAGAAGCTGCCGGCTGCGAGGGACAGAGGCGCGGAGAAGTGGACGGCCGTGGTGTGGGGAGGTGCGGGGAAGCTGTCGGCCGTCGAGGTGGGGCGCGGAGAAGTTGCCAGCAGTGTGGGTGGAGGGGTGTAGAGAAGCTATCGGGCAATGGGGGGGGGGTAGGGCAGAGAAGCAGCGGCCACGTGGGAAGGGGGAGGACGATGGCGCAAAGAAGCCGCAAGCTAGTGGGGGGGTGTTGGAGCATGGAGAGGGGCAGAAGAGAATGGAGGAGCCATGCCGGCAGGTGGGGTGTGGTAGCACGCGGGGAGGGGAAAGAGGACGGAGGAGCCAGAAGGGTAGGGGTGTTTTGCGCGGGTGGTTGCACGGGGAGGGGGGAGAGGATGGAGGAGCCGCGTCGGTCCGAGGGGGTGTTGGGGGACGGTGGGCAAGGAGAAGGCACAGGCAGAGGAAGGAAGAATAGAAAAAAATAATAATAAATAAATAAATATTATTTTTTAAAAATAATATATAAAAATGATTATATATAATATCTAAAATATCCCTAATAATAAAATAATATAAAAAAGTACTGTAGGAAAACTCTTACTATTATATATTTATTTATGTGATGCTTCATGTACCTTTATTCTTTTTTGCTCCTTATAAATAATATTTATATCCATTTAAAATTTATTATTTGTTGCAAAAACTTATGATGAAATATACGTTTATAAAAGAACATAATATAATAAAATATATGAAAAGAATATAATACAAAATGGATAAATAAAATGGAAACAAAATGGTTTTTATGAATTTTTACTTCATATGTCACATCAGATACAAAATTCCAATTTAAATCCTCTATATCACCGCAATTTAGACTGGTTGCATCGCATAGAGAGCACTCTAGACCCAAACAAGCATGGCCCTATTTCAAGCTAAGTTTCAACTGTGAGAGTTAGTTCTAGTCAAGCTGTGCCACATTAAGAGATTACATGAAGTTGGATAGGAATTTAAGAGTTGGAAAAGATTTAGGACGTTTTGGTTGGATTAACATATGTTGGATCGATCGCCTCGTCAACCATTCATCAGTTGTGGTAGTAAACTTATATATAATTTCTGTACCAGAAAATTTATATATGATGTAATGATATTATAAAATTAATATATAAATATATAAGCAATCTATATGAAATATAAATATGATTAAAATATAAATATAGATACAGGTATTATTTATTTATTTGGTTGAGCGGTGTTGGATTTTGGGTCAAGCTTAAGTATGATTGAAAGGTCAATCATAACCAAATCTTACAAAAGAATGAGCGGGCATTTTTGGATCCAAGGCTAATCCAAATTTATAAAATCTCAATCCAATTCTCACATGTGGGTACATGCTGAGCGCAACCCAAATTGTATCACTAATCCTTCCCTCGTGCAAAATTACTCGGGTGATATGGCTTGAGCCTTTGTTTGGAATCTCAGCTTCCAAAATTTAAAGTCACTATATTTTATATTAGTTGCAGCTCTATGCCTCATCCTCAGATTCGTTCATACGGCAGGAGAATCTCACCCAGTTGTGTTCATTTATTTAAATCGGTCATGCACCCAACACATAGGAATTAATGGAGGATAATAATTGAGCCCGTTTCAACGATAGATATTTGTGGAACGCTGTGCATACACTGCTGAAGTGGCTGTTTAATTAATTCAAAGATATAATTAAAGACCCATATATTTCTAAAACTGAGTCACAGCCTAGTCTTCCAAAAAGAAAAAAAAAAGAAAAACAGCAACAACTCAATGCGAAATATGAGCCTGTCTTGCTTGTTGTAGGTTTAAATCTCCCGAGAAATGTGGTCCTAGTCTTGTTATTTACAATTCTGAAGTGCGCAACGTGAATAGATGGTTATTAAAATGTAGTATGAGAATTATATAAGTCATTATTTCATTGGGATCGACATTAATGTTTATAGAGAGAGACTATGTATCTAATATACGTCTCTCTCTCTCTCTCTCTCTCTCTCTCTCTCTCT
>KE504899.1:566881-588491 GCA_000441515.1 Elaeis oleifera
TATATATATATATATATATATATATATATATATATATATAAAGGTAAAATTGAGAAAAAATAGATTAGTTATTTAAACTATCCATATAAGTAATAAATTTTTACTTATAAATACCATCTGAATCAAAATAAATATTGAGTATTCCACATAAAAGTAGAGAGTGTGTGTATGAAAAGTATTATATTCTTTAAGCATTAAAAGCATCTTAAAGCCACTCAACGAAACAGAGAATGAAAAGCATTATGTAATTAAATGATTGAATTAAACCCAATGAATTAAATTATATTATTAAAATATTATATTATTGTACTTTTGTAATTAAAGTCCAATCATGTGTATAGCTAAGAATGTACGTTGACACCAAGAAAATAGATGGAAGTTATTTTGGTACGAATTTATCGCTTCGAATTTTATGAATTTATTGTTGATAATGATTGGATATTGTTTAGAAAAAAAAAATTATTATTGATGATACATAATGCTTATCAATATTTATTTAAAATTATTATTTATTATTTATTATCAAAATTAATGATTAATTTTAATAAATGATAAATTACGTGATCTATAACTTACACGTAATGTACGGATGCAAAATTAATGTGTTTAGATTCTCATCCAATTATCAGTCCGCATAGATCTTCTACTGTACATCGTATCATATGGTGCATAGTACACTCCATCCATCATACGATGAATGATTGTATATGATCACGTGCAATATATGTATATTCGTATGCGACCATCTATCGTACGATGAATAATATACTGTGCAGCATAGAACCCGGGCTCATTGTCAGTTGTGTTCATTTATTTAAATCGGCCATGCACCCGGCGCATGGAAATTAATGGAGGATAATATTTAAGCCCACTTCAAGGTTAGATGCATGTGGGACGCTGTGCACACACTGCTGAAGCGGTTGTTTCATTAATTCAAGTATATAATTAAAGACCTACATATTTCTAAAACTGAATCACTGGCGAATCCTCCGAAAAGGGAAAAAAAAAAAAAACAACTCAATGACATGCTAACAGTGATGGGATCCGTGGAAGGAATCCACACATAGCCGAATATGTGCTTGTCTTCCCTGTTATAGGTTTAAATCTCCTGAGAAAGGTGGTCCTAGTCTTGTTATTTTCAATTCTGAAGTTAGCAACGTAAATAGATGGTTACTAAAATGCGATGTGAGATTAATATTTGTAGAGAGGGACTGCCTACACGCACGCACGCACACACACGCACGCGCGTGCGTGCGCACACACACACAAATATATATATTATATATATATAATAATAATAATAATACATATTACATTATTTTCTTTTATATACCTTTATAAGATTATATTAAAATAACTTATAAATTATATCATAATGTTTTTTATTTGTGCTATATATTTGGTATAATATTTTATGTGTGTTTACTTTATAGGTCTTCATTTATGTCATTTTTATGTATCTTCATTCTTTTTACTGTTCATAATATAATATTTTATTGCTTATAAAATTTATTATTTATTGTAAAACTTATTAGGAAATATATATTTATAAAATAAAGAATATAATATATTAAACATAAATAAAAGGATACAATGAAAAGTAAATAAATAAAAGAAAGAAAAATTGAATGCTTTTGTCGTTACATCACATGTGACATCATATAATTTTTTTATTTTAAATACTTTATAATACTGAAGCAGAGGCTGGTTGCATTGCATAGAGAGAACTCTAGACCCAAATCAACCTGATCCTATATAGGTTGGGTTAGTTAGTTCTAGTGCAAGTTGTGCCGCATTGAGATATTCCATTAAGTTAGACAGAAAATAAGAAGTAGGAAAAGATTTAGGGCTTTTTGTTTGGATTAATATCTATTGGCTGGTCTTTATTTATTGAATTAAAAATAGAATCTCACCCCAATTGTCTTTATTTAGTGACATCTGCCTTGCTTCCGATGCATGGGAAAGGAACATAATAACTGAGCCCATTTCGACGACAGATTTGTGGGACGGTGTGTACACGCAGCTGGAGTGGTTGTTTAACAAATTCAATGATATAATTACAGACCAAAATATTTTTAAACTGAATCACAGTCTAATCTTCCCCGAGGAAGACAGCGGCTATCTTTTTGCCCACAGTTTGGATCCAGTCAAGCTGTGCCATATTAAGGGATTACATGAAGTGAGGTAGGAATTTAAGAAGGGGAAGATTAAGAATATTTTGGTTGGATTAATATCTATTGGATTGTGTTTTCAGCCATTCATCAATTTCGGTGGTACACTTACCTTTTATTTAGCAATACTAAAAGATAAATATATAAGTATATAAGTAATCCATGTGGAATATAAATATGATTTAAAATGTAAAACAACTGTAGGTCTATCTTATTTATTGGGCAGGGCTGGGTTTGATTGAGTTTGGTTCAAGTTTATGTATGATTCAAAGGTTAATTCTAAGCAAATCTTATACAAGAACGAGCTGGGCTTTTTGGATCAAGGCTCATCCAAATTTACAAAACCTCAACCCAATATGTATCACTAATCCTTTGTATCACTAATCCTTTCCTAATGCAAGATTATTCAGGCCGAGCTGGGTTAAGTCTTTGTCCTCTGACATCTCAGCTGCAAAAACTATCAAGTGGCTGTATTTTATATTAGTTGTGCAGCTCTATGTCTTGTCCCGTAGGCTGGTTCGTATGGAAGGAGCATCTCATCCCAGTTGTCTTGATTCGCTGGAATCTATCACTTGGAAGTGGAAGATAATAACTGAGCCCATTTCAACGACAGATTTGTGGGATCGCGTGTGTACGCAGCTGGAATGGTTGTTTAACAGACTCAAGGAGATAGTTAAAGACCGACGTACTTTTAAAACTGAAACACAGGCGTATCTTATCCAAGAAAACAACGGCTATATTTTCCGGCGCGAAATTTGAATTAAGTCCAGGCTGGTGAATTAAATAAAGTAGACGGGTGTCAACTGCCGTTTATTTAAACTGATAGATCTCAGAGAATGGAGGAGAAGCAGAGAGGAACGGAGGTTTCTACCCAAAAGAACAAGAGTAGAGGTGAGGAGGAAGCGCAGAAGACCCAGAGATTCGCCAGCACCGTGACAACCTCCACCAACTGTTGGTACGCAGGTGATCTCTAGATTCCCGTTCTTGCTATTTTACCTCTGAGCACAGAGTAGCATGCGTGCAACAGCTCTAATTTGGATCTTCTTTTGGTTCAATATAGTTCCCAAGATATATCATGGCCGCTCAAAAGAGTTTGCATTCCATGTAATATCAGGTTTTGGCGTCAGAACCTTCTTCTTTCCTTTCGTTTCTTTCGACTTCAACGACTTTCTTTCCTTTTATATTTTTAACCTCAATTGAGTTTGTCGTCGCCCATGCAACATGATTTTTTCTGGGTATTCTTTTTGCGATATGCTGAATGCAATTGCTGGAACACATCTAGATGCTCATACACAACAGGCTGCAGTAGAGTAGAATGTATTGAACTGCTAATTAGGTGCAGCAATGGGCCAGGAAGGATTGGGTTTGTGTTCGGACAAGTACATTAACATACAAAACCTTCACCCATTCCTAACCCAACTTGACATTGGCTCAAGAGCTCTTGTCCCATATCCATTAATGGATCATTGCACGTCTGGATTCATTTTTGTATCCTAAATTATCATAATATAATTAAAATTTAAGCATTCGACTAATATTCATATCCTTATCTATATCTATAAAAAAAAAAAATATGGATATGGACAGACAGTTATCCAATCCGTACGTGAATATCCAATTCTATTAATAATGCTAATTAATTTGTATAGTACTCAAGAATATTTAAGAAAATATAAAATCATATTAACATACTATTAATTTGATTTACTATTCACTTAGTAATATCTTTGATTTTATAATCACAATATTTAACATATATCCATATTTATATTCAAATTTTCAGTATCTCATTTGTATATATTTTTTCTATTTTTTTTAAAAATAGATGATTCATGATTATTTTATTCATTTTGTAATTAAAAGTAATGATATTTAATATAAAATACTTTTAATAATTTATATTATATGTTTTATGTCAATATTTTCATATTTAATATATTTTTATACAAATTAGGTTGGATGAATAATATAAATACTTGGTTATCTAGTTGCTAAACTAACTTGACTCATGTAAGTTATTCATCGAATATATCGAATCAAATCAAGTTGATAATAATATATTTAACCCAAAAAATTCAGATAAAATAATGTATAATCAATTTCATTAGTTTACTATCCCTCCAATTACCACCAAGTATCAAAGATTCTGCTTTCATGATGATAGCTAAAAGATCTTATGCATCCCTCTACATTAATAAATTATCTATCATACAATTTTAATTAATTAAGAATCACTAAGCAATATAAAACTACTATTAAATAAATTACAGTCAAATGAAGCTATGAATGGCACATTTAAACTATGAAAAATTTTAGTATATAGAGAATATATAATAGTTAATACATGATCATTAGCTCTAAAATATATTGGATGTATTATATATTAGTTTGGAAAAATATACTGAAGTACATATGTTTGAAAAGAATCAATCATAAATTTAGTGATAAAACATTATTATTGTAGAATCTAAATTAGTTTGCAGTAAAAGTAGTTTGTCACAAAAATAATCCATAAATAATTAGTATAAAAATTAACAGTTATATATTGATCTATAAGTGACAACATCCATTTCATCATTAAATTAATATATATTTAATGATGAAATAGTATCATCACTTCATCATACAAATAATTTGCAACAAAAACTATTTCAACATAAAAGTTACATAATGATGTATAGGTAATAACATCCAATTCATCATTAAATTATTAGTATTCTACAATAAAACTATACATTTTGGCAATAAAAGTATATTTAACTATAAAATATTGTCATTACTAAAAGTTAATTAGATAATTAGTAACAAAATGATTTCTATCATAAATTCATGCACTAAAGAATGCATGACAAAACACCATTCCTGTCAAATTAGGGAAAAAAGGACAAAGGTGCATTAGTAAGTAGCCTATATCATGTGACACAACTATATATATCACCAATAAATAAATTTTTAGTGACGAAATGTTATCCTTGCCAAAAACTAGAGATCCATATATGACAAAATATAATATTGTTGCCATACATAACAAAACATGAGTGACAAAAATAATTTGTCATAAAATGATCATATTTTTAAAGATCTTATATCCATATTTGGAATGATTCTAGCATCATCATCAAACCTAATAATTAAATCATGACCAAAATATATCATCACTAAAATTTATTTTAATAATAATTTTTTACTGCAAAAATATCAAATTGTTACTGAAAAATTTTCATCAAAGGTCAGAGTGGCCATATGTGGCATATAAATTTGATAGAAAATAGCAATTATGAGGCTCAGCTCTTCAACCGACCTGATACCTGAGACATGCCTAGTTCATTGATGGGCTTGACTTTGAGATAGCCTAAACTTGGGAAAACAACTGTCCTCTCCTTGCTGCAGGCTTGCCTCACTATGCCACTCTCCTTAGGGTCCTATTGGAGGTACTGGTGATGCCGCCATGTTTGTTCGGCCTTGTCATTTATCGAGCAACCGTCATTGACCCAAAATCCTCTCGAAAGACACTGGATTCAACCTTAATCTACCTCCTTATTCCACTAAATCTCCCTTTTTCCTTTCTTCCAATCATGTTTTGAAGCCAAGGATGCTGTCACTAATCTCAGCCAAGCCTCTTCTTGATCCCAGTGACCAAGCAATGAAGCTCAGCCGCCAACAAGTAGCCGAGCGTCGATCCAACGCCCAACCCTTTTTGATTTCTTGTTTAGTCAAGCCCTATTTTCAATGATTTCAGCAGATTCCATCATTGCTCGTTGCCGTTGCCAAACACCACGTCACTTTCCCTTGAGGGCGACAATCGAGTCGGATCGAATTATAAATAGATTGGATCAATACAGATCGGATCAAAAATCATCAATTTAAATTTGATTTTTTATTAAATAAGTTAAAATTTAAACCTGAATCTGACTTATTTATTAAACTGATAATTCGATCTAATCTATTTAACCTGTTTATTAAATAGATCAAATTAAGTTAAACGGATTCAACAGGTTAAATGGATTAAACAGGTTAAACAGATCGGGTTAAATAGGTCAGAAACAAGTTAAATTGGTTTTAAACAGATTAAACGGATCTTAAATAGATTAAACAGCTTAAACGATCGGATTAAATAGATCAAAAATATGTTAAACAGGTTAAATAAATGATCTAACTCAAGCCGATCTGAATATCAAATGGGTTAAACAGGTTAAACAGATCAGATATCTAAAATTCAAATCTGATCCAATTATTCAATGGGTTAAATAGATCGATCTATTTATGATTCAAATCCGTTTAGCCTAAATCCAAACTTATTTATGACGAATCGAACACAAGTCAGATTAATAGGTCAGATCATATTTTGTCAGCCCTATTTTCTTTAAGAAGGCCACAAACGTCCCTCCTCTCTCTTTTTTTATCATGTATAGAAAAAGGTGGGAGAATGCTTTCTATTTTCTGCCAGTCACATATCTCTCTCCCTCTCTTGTAGTTCAGTGGGCCCCTATAGAGGGTCTTTTTCATTTCTTTGTCTGATTAACCCTAGTAGAGGGTCTCGAACTAGTGTTTCCACAACCGCTGACCATGTCAGCCCCCACCTTGGTTTTAGGTAGGCATCACTAGAACTCACCTTGACAATCCTTATTGTGCTACCTTACCTAGATTAAACACCCATTTCTTGATTTGATGAAGAGAAATACTTTGTGCACCGCGGGCGGTGCACGCGAGCTACGTTGCCCGCGGTGATTGGCTCATGCGCAAGGCTGGGTGCAGCGTGGAGAAATTTTTTTTTCACTGGCCCCGTGTGGGAGCCAATCATCGTAGGCGATGCGTGTGGAGCTGCACTGCACACGGTGTACAAAGTATTTCTCTTTAACGAATTGGGTTACATCGTTCTAACCATTTTGGGCTGTTGGGTTTTAGCCAATCTTGTTCAGCTTCCTATGCAAAAATATTTTTATGATCTGCCCTAATATTATATGGACATATAGTCATCTAGAAAAGAAGAAGCCAATAAAAGTTTTTATGCTCATCTCTTAATTAAGGTAAGACCTAACCCTTAATTTATTTTAAGGATGGAGAGATTATGGGTAATTTGAATATTAGAACTTTGAAATTATAGATTTAGTGAAAATTTATTTTATTAACATTGTTGGTGGTAGATTGAGGATGAGTTTATTTTATATTAATGATGAATTAATTGGACATATTAAATGTGGACTGATAAACACTGTGATTGAGTTTGTCATCGATAGATGTAAGAATCTCTATACATAATCATTAGGATATATTGATTTACGCATTTGTATTGTAATTTTGTATTGTTAGATTTGTATTGGTGAATTTGACTTGCATAAGATGGTATCATTTTATATGATTGTTGGGCATGAGAATATTTATATGTTGGCTATATATCTATATATGCATATTAATTATTGATGATAAGATTATATGGACTATGATATTAGTTATCTTGAAATTAAGGAAGATATTGTTAAATTGAAATTGATTTGCTCAGAAAATATATAATAATCAGATGGATAAGAATTGGTTTGGACAAACCTATTCATATAAATAGCCTTCATGAGTTTATGCATGAGATATTCCATTCACTTATGTATGGGATATATAGTTTTTATGGACTAATGTGTGGAATAGCTTCCACAGACTTACGCATGGGATAACCTCCACAGGCTTACATAGGATAGCCTTCATCAACTTATATATATGATCACCACTATGGGCTTGTATGTGGGATTTATATTTATTAGTCATGGATTGGAGTATGATCTTGGCTAATCTAAAGCTAAGAAGTAAATTGTTATGAAATCTAGATTATGATAATAAGAAATGAATGATAAGACACATGAAGCCATCGTTGAATTAAAGATTTGCTAAACTATCCCTTTGAATAAGACAGACATTTGAAAATTGATATACATGTTGATTTAATTGAGCTTTTCTAGCTATTTGTTATGAGATATAATGATTATTTTGTTGTTACTCCAGTATTATTTATTTGCTTATTTGTATCATTAATTTACTTTATTCATATTGGTGTGATTGTGAGGATTCTTTTGGGTTTCAAAGCTTGCACCACATTTGATTTTCCTTTTAGAGTTGTAGAATGCTTAGTGATTGGCCATAGTTTTGGGTCTTGATGAGAGGATGAATAGCTAGAAAGTTGCCGCTATCAGTCTAGTAACTAAAATTTGCAATTGGACAACTCATATCACTTGTAAGTGATAGATTGTTTTATCATGTTATGAAGTGAGTTCAATGTTTGCCCAATGATATTGAGGTTATGATGAACTTATAGGCCTTACATATAATTATTTAGAGCATCACCCCAGAAAGTGTGCAGTCGTGCCATGTGGGCGACTCATGTGATGGATTTGGAGCTCGACAATAGTATTAGAGCTTTAGATTATGATCATTACGGATATGATAGAAGTAGTAGAAATAGATTTAGAGCTCAGGCTTAAGATCTTTGACTATTATGATAATGGATTGTGTTGGCATAAATGAGCATTGAAGTGCCAGATAGTATATGTCTTTGATTATCATAAGTGAGGTTTGACCCAAGATGAGTGTAAGAGGTGTTGATTATGGAATATAGTATGTCATATTAGTAGGTCATTTGTGCTATGTTTATTTGTTCAATTATTGTTTAGGTGATTTGGAATTCCAACCCAAATTTGGGTAGAAAACACTAGTTTTCTCAAAGCCTTTTGTTCATGTCTCTCATCAAAAGGTCCATTCTATAATGTTTCTTTAGCAGATCCCCTACTAATCCGAGCGAACATTCAAATACATGTCCCGATATGATATATGATCAATTACAAATATCTATGATCTATCTTCTCTATAAAGGATCCGAAATACCTTGCTTATGTATCATTGGAAAGTGTATTAACACAAATACAGCAGTAAGAAGAGGGAATACAAAAGTGTGTAAACTATAAAAATGATGGTATTTCTAGTATTGTTGTTAATTATTTGGTTGCCAAAATTTGGGTTTATAAAGAAGCTATTTAGGGTGTAGCTTGGAAAAAAAGAAGAGTTTCATAGTATCAGAGTAGAATATTCTTCGAGGGTGGAACATGATGTGGATCACTAATAAAATTAGCATGTAGAAGAAAATAAATTTGGGATACTATAAATACATGTAATTCTTTATTGATGGATTTTTTAATTGTAAGGACATAGAGTATGCATCTAGGTGGCACCTCTGATAATTTAAATTGCCATCTCATATTGGATTATTTGGATTTTCTTATGTTTGTTGGGAACTGTTGGATGTGTTAAAGTTTAAGTCGAAGTTGAGGTTTATGTGCTAAACTAGGTTATCCTGCTAAGAATCAAGGAGAGAAACTAGTTGTTGGAGAGTTATATGAGTTTAATATAGAATGGAAGATTTCAAGTAGGTCTGTCAATAGATACTAGGGATCATGGTGAACAAAGCTCTAAAGAGACAACAAAGTTGGTTTTACTCATAGGTATGTTGATTTGAGGTCTTCTAATTTGTTGGAGTTTGAACTTAATCATTTAAAAAAAAATTTAATTTGAAATTGTTTAATTGATTATTGATACAATCCAGAGTTAACTCACTTCAAGTTTTAGATTTATTAGGTTCTAAATAATTGGCGAAGCTTATGTAATAGCTTCAAGGTAGAAGTAGGCTCAAGGATTAATCATGATGAATGTGTTCAAGGAAACTAAAACAAGAAGACTCCAAAGTTTTGCTCTAGTTCAACTTGAAGATTTGAATTTTGAATCTTGTTGGTTCTAGTTCAAATTGGTATTGTGGTCAAAAATTATTTAGTAAACCTAGAGAATCGTTGGTAGGTTTGAACTAGAGTTGCACAACAAAAGTTTGGTGATTGAATTATTTTGAATTGGTTAAAAATATTAATTCTTTGATTCAAAAGGCATTATAATGGAGAGCTTGAGTTTGTTTTGTAGCAAAGGAGGATTTATAGATAGAGGAAGAAAACGATGTTGTTCTTTAGTTAATCTAGATGTAGGTATGCAATTTTCACTAATAGCTTCTCCTATTGTAAACAATACCATGAAAATCTTTAGGCCTCTCAAATTTAGGGTTTATGAATTGATTGTCCTTTGGTTGAGCTCGAATCTAAAATGTCTTGGCATAGATCTCTTTCTTTTAGCTCTAATATTGCTACTCCATCTCTTTATTCGAAAGGGGCTTGAGATTTTCTTAGGACAAAAATCTAATTGTTAAATCATGGGGGAAACTAAGAGAAAAAGAAGAAAAGACTGTGGATCATGGAGAGTGTTCGATGCTCAACTTTTCTTCCATTCTACTAAGAGTAAATTGGACCAATTATGATTTTCATATGAAATTAATCAAGAGTAATTAAATTTATAGGCAAAGAATTATAGTATTTTAATCCAAGATCCAGATATTAGTGTTCTTTGGATAAAGATCAAGAGAATTCAATATTTGTTCTAGATGGAAAAGATTTAATTTTGAAATGCCACATAATTCTTTTTGTCAACATCTTATGAAGCAAGCATTTTGAGAGGGAGTATTTAGGAGCTTAAGGATGACATGAGGGCTTGTATACTTTCAAAATCTGAGCCTCAAGTAAGTTAATTTTCAAGACATGCAAAAGTATTTTAATGGGGAGAATGTGATGCCTAGCCCTTCAATCGACCTGAGACAAGCTTGGCCCATCAACCAGCCTTACTTAGAGATGGCCCAAACTTGGGAAAAATAGGTTCCCTCACCTTACCATCACTTATCCCACCATGTCACCCTCCTCAAGGCCTCACCAGAAATAGGTAGGTAGTAGTGCCACGAACCACATCCGATCTCATCCTTCATCGGCCACCATCATTGGCTCAAAATCCTCTTGGAAGTCATTGGATTCCACTTAAATGCACCTCCCTTGTTTCGAAAATTTTTCCTGTTTCTTTCTTCTGACCATGTTTTGAAGTTGAGGACCCCATTGCATGGGCCAAGCCTCTTCATGATCCTAATGACCAAGCAATGAAGCTCAACCACTGGCAAGTGGCTGAGGCTCGATCCAACATCCAACTCCTTTTGATTCCTTGTTTGGTCAACCCTATTCTCAATGATTTCGTTAGATTCCATCATTGCCCAATGTCACTGGTGCAGAATACCAAATCTCTGGTTGTGCTCGCCGTGTCGCCACCAACAACGGCATCGCTTCCCTTAAGAAGGCCACAAACAACCCTCCTCCTCTATGTCGTCATGTACACAAAAAGGAGCAAGGGAGAGTGCTTCATGTTTCTTCCTCTCATGCAACTCTCTCTTCCTCTCTTGTGGTTGGACAAGCCCTCGTAGAGGGTACTTTCCATTCTCTCTCCATGCCCTGTTGACCTTGGTAGAGCATCTCGAACTAGTATTTTTGCTAACTGCCAACCATGTCAGCCCCACCTTGGTCTTAGCCGAGCATTACTAGACATCATTGACATTCCCTATTGTGCTACCTTTACTTTGTTTAGATATCTATTTCTTGATCTGATGAATTGGGATACAACATTCTGATCGATTCGGGCCGTTGGATGCTAGCCAACCTTGTACTTCTTCATATGCAATTTTTTTTTTATTGTGAGCATTAGTTTTATGTGGACATATAGTCATCCAGACAAGAAGAAGCTAGATAAGAGGTTTGTGCTCTAGTCTCAACCCTACAAGAATTTAGGCTTTAAGTGATGATGAAGATTTTAGTCACAAAATATTTTACTTTCATCATTAAAAGCTTTTGATGATAAAAATATTTTATCATTAGGTGGTCACTAAAGGCACTGTGGCTAAAAATTTTAGTAACTGCAATATAAAGTTATCTAAAAATAATTACATTTGGTGACAAAATGTAGATTATTCTTAAATACAAATATTTGTGACAATTTTGTTAGTGGAAAAAGATTAAAAGATGATCATCAGAAAGCCTAAAAATGATAGCTTGATAAGAAATTAATAACCAAAAATAAAAAAATTTAATAAGAATTTAATATCATCGCTAATTTTTTTTTTTGTGATATCACAACAAGCTAATACAAGCAGTGGTGAAATAAAAATAATCATTAAAGACAAATATTTGTGACGATATTTTTAGGGATAAAATATTGTATCTAGTATCTATTGGATTTGAAAAGAAATTTTATGGATATTTGCTTACCACTTAGCCATCATTACAATATCAGCTTTTAGTATGAAACTATGGTTTATTATGGTGATTTAAAACTTTTCATATCATAAAATATTCTCATTTCAAATATATTATAATATTTTTAATTTTACTAATTAATTATTTCTCCAAAATTCTTTAAATGTGGATAATTTATTACTCCTTTTATTTACTCTATAATTACTAAGTAATGGTATTTAATATAGAATACTTTTTAATACTTTATATTTTATATATTATTTAAATAATTTTAATTTTAATATTTGTTAATATTTTGTATTATATTTTCAATGCAAATCAAGTTGGATTTGTGATTCAAATCCCTGGTTAAATTGGTCTCTATATAGTTTTTTAATAATTATGTTTTAGACTATTACCTAATTGGGGCCATCACTTCTTATATTGATAGTGGATTTCATATTAAAATTAATTTTTTAATGATTAGACTATCTTGACTCATATAACTTATTTCTTAAATAGATTAGATCAAATCAAGTTGAAAATAAATATTTAATTCATCAAAAATTTTAGTTAAAATATAATATATAACCGATTTTTAAATTGAATCCCAATAGGGCATATAAATTCCAGTAGTTTAATGTATTTAAAAAATCTATCAAGTATTTAATCAAAATTATATAGTATTAGCTATGTCATATCATCGTCTAATATATCATATCCCAAGCCAAGATGTAAATTGTTATCGAGTTTTAAATTGTAATAACAAGAAAGTAACTACTAGTGAATAAAAGGTTTACTAGAGTATCTTTGGAATAAGATAGATATTTGAAAATTGATATACATGTCAATTTGGTAAGCTTTATACCGTATTTGTTATGAGATATTATGATTATTTTTGTCCTCACTCCAATATTGTTTATTTGCTTATTTATGTCATGAATTTGCTATATTCATATTGGTATGGTTGTTGGAAATTCTTACTAGGTTGTAAAGCTTGCACCACATCCTTCCTTTTTTTTAGAATTGTAGGGTACTTAGTGATTGGTTATGGTTTGGGATTTTGGTAAGCTGATGAATTACTAGAAAGTCGTTGATGCCAATCTAATAATTAAAATTAATTTGTAATTGGACAATTCATATAACTGACAAATATGATGGATTATTTTATGTTGTTCTTATGACATGAGACGAATGTTTGTCTAGAATTATTGAGGTTATAATGAAGCAATACACCTTGCAAATTCTCTAAAGTCTTGCCCTAAAAGGCATGTAGCCATGTCATGTGGTTAACTTAGGTGATGTGTTTAGGATGTGGCAACAACAAAATATAATTTCCTTGTCAACACTATTTAAGTGATATTCTGTGATGAACTTTTTATTGCTATTGTAATGATACTTATTAGCAATAAATTATGATTCATACTAAAATATTTTATTATTAATTGACTAATTTCTTGCAGTGCGTATCTCGTGCAAGCCAAGGAATACATTCGACATCATCTCATACAAGCAAAAGAATGGCCTCATTGATGAACAGAGCTAGGATGGAGGTAAATGCAGCAAATCCTATGGATGGTCATAGCAGCACATGCACTATCTTCAAGATCCCCAAGCACATCCGACAGTTGGATGATAAAGCCTACGATCCGGTTGTTGCTTCCTTTGGACCTTTTAACAATGCCAGCCCATATTCGACATCTGTCACGCAAGACAACAAATGGCAGTGTGTCCGGCACCTTCTATCACGCCATGGAAGTTCAGAGCGTGCAAATGAATTATTGGAAATTTGCTTAAAGGAGTTGGTGGGACTGGATAAGAAGGTCCGGAGCTGCTACTCTGGACAAATCCCATTGGATGCCGAAGCATTGGCATTGATCATGTTGCTTGATGGGTGCTTCATCATTTATCTCATGTTAAAAAGGAAGGAATCATTAGAGAAGAGGAAAAAGGAGAACAGGACAGGGGAGAAGACAAAGGAAAGGTGGAGGATGTGGTAGGAAATTTGGAAGACGAGACACCCAAGAAGGACAAGGGCAAGAATGGGGAAAAGGAGAATGTGGTGACAAAGTTTGAAGATGAGACATCTAAGGAGGATGAGAGCAAGAATAGGGGAGAGCGTGGGATTGGGGAAGGGGAAGTGGTTTTAAATATCCGGGTGGAGGAGGGACTACTTGATGGCCCAAGTATGGTAGGGCTATCCACTTTTTATTTAGCAGTTTATGATCTGCTAAAGCTTGAGAACCAAATTCCTTTCTTCGTCATCGAATTGCTACTCGATTGGCTGAAAACAATAGAGGATGGAAATATAGATCTTGTCGATCTTGCCCTCCAACTCTTCAAAGACATCCATCCCAACGAATCCAGATCATTTGTGAAAAAGTCCCCTGGTGAGTACGATCATCTACTCCATCTATTTATTTATCGCGGATCCTTTCAGAAATGCCAGCAAAGTCTACCTCGGCACGAGGGTGTATGCATATTCCACACGTGTATCCCAAGCGGAAGATAACAGAAGCTGCTCCATTACGAAGGGCTTGGGCATCTGCTCCTAGGTGGACTCCTAATGCGACGGAGCTCGATAGGGCTGGAGTAAAGTTCAAGAGGAAGGAACCGGTAGATAGTTCTTGAACATAACATTCGAGTGGAGGAAGAAGATGGAAATGACACCAGTGGTTGGCCTCTTGAAATCATTTTTAATGTTTAAGAGTGGACGGATGGAGATACCATCGCTACAGATCTATGACTATACCGGTCCTCTCTTCCGAAACCTCATAGCTTTTGAGCAATGCTATTTTCGCACTGAGATGTACATCACGATATACACACTCTTTATGGATTGCATCATCGACCAGGCTGAGGATGTGCGGTTGCTCCACTTGAAAGGTATACTGGAACACAAACTAAGTAATGATCAAGCAGTGGCAGAACTCTTCAATCAGTTAGGCAGTCAGATACACTTTTATTGGGAAACGGACTACCTTAAAAATCATATAGCGAAAGTAATTGAGGGTGTTAATGAGTTCTATGAATTCAAATGGCACAAATGGCTTGCTGGCTTGAGGCGAGACTATCTTGGCAACCCATGGTCTATAATTTCAGTGTTTGCAGCAGTCATCCTTCTCCTCCTGACCATCGAGCAAGCAGTATTTGCTGCTTTGTCCTATGCTAAATCTTAATAGGTATTATTAGACCGCTCTCCCGTGCAAGCATGGATCAGGACATAGATATAATGGAAGGGTGAGTGGATGAATAGGATTCCCTCCAAACATGGATATTGGAGAATTTGTTATTTATCTGCGGAGAATAGAAACTTGATGATTAAGTGCAGTTGCTAGGTCATATAGATAAATGTGGTTTGCTATCTATTGACCTCATAAAAAATAATTTGCTGCGATGTATCATGGATGGTATGTTATTTGCTAGAAAGTTAGGTATCAGTTGTAATGTGGTTGTATCAAGTTTCTAGCACATGGAATTGGAATTAAATTATGTTCTTGGTTACTATTCATCTAGTTAAGTTTCATATATATTGATATTTTGAATGCATTTTACTCAAGAACACCGATTGATATTATATTTGTTGAATGGGCATTGTGCGCAAAATCTGTGAGTTTGCGTCATCTCTCCCTCTATATTTAAAGTTGGAAATTGCAGTATTGTTTAATTTTTACATTTCTTTTGAAGATTCTGTCGAACAAGTTTTGCAGAAAGTTATTTATAACATAAAGAATGAAATGAGAAGTAGTTCACTGAGTAACTTATTTTCACTAGAAATGGAGTATGCAAATTTAAGATGAAAAGAAAAAGATTCAAATTTTCACCAAAAAGGACATCCATAAATAAGGCAAAGAAAGAGAGAGGGAGGGAAAGAGGATAAGAACACCAATTTCGCATAGCGACACAGGTTTCCTGGCTAATGTCTGATTTATTATTAACACATAGTGGATGATTTTGGCAGTATTTATCTTATATTTCTGACATCTATATTGGAGGAGCCAGCAGTCTGATGTATATATGCATCAATAAATGATAAACTTGTTGGCTTGCTTTCTGGATGATGATATTACTATAATGCACGCTTAATGATTTTTCATTCATCAATATTACGGCAATAATTTCTTTATTTTGTTTTTTTTTTTCTTCCTTTCTTTTCCCCGGTGTATCCAATGGCAATGTCTTAAGAATCAACCTTGAGTCCTTGGATGTGATCCCTCTTCTTTATGTGGGTTATGAGATGAAAGAAGCAAGTGTTTTACTCTCTCTTTTTCAAGCACCTCGTTTGACCTCGTCCACAAAAGTGTTTCTTATTGCTTTGATGGCATCTGAAGGTGATTTTCCTTTCTTCCAAGCAAGCCAATCTACCATTCCAAGTAAGCAAGGTTCCCATCATCAATTTCTATTAATTCATGCTATCTCCGATTTAACTGATTTGTTTGACTCATTCTGGGAAGTAAGCCAAGTAGTTCCAGGACCAAGCCTAAAAACTCCTTGGCAACAAGTGTTGACTTGTTTACATATTTATATCATATAAACATTTCTTTATGAAGTTCTGTGACCATAAATCTTTGAAATGCTTTGCCTAGTGCAAGGACTGAATCTTCAGCAGAAAGAATGCGAGTCCATGCATTTATCTTATAGGAATAAATCTAAATTATTAAGGCTTTGTCTAGATGTTTCAAATTTAAAAATTGCCCGGTGTAAGGACTGCTCCTAACTCTGCCAATGCCCAAAGTATGCACCTATTTCTTTTAGTTTGTAATAGTACCAATATTCTTGGTTTTGAAAAACATAGATGGATATTAGAGAATACACTTGCTGATTGTTTCCAAATACTTGGACTATTGCATCTGATTAGGATGCAACTGTGAGTTTTAAGATCCGTTTGTTTGGTCTCCCTCTTTCCCCCTAGGTACCACTTCTGAGTGGCATGTCAAGAGGTCTCTAACTCAAAACTCCCCTAACTATATTACTTGATTTCTCCTGTACTCTTCCCTTGCGATGTATCCACCCTCACAAGATTCTCATATGCACCCTTCCTCATATCTAATTCCAGCTCCACTAAATGACAAATCTAAGATTTTTCTCTCATAACTAATCTTGGTTGAATGCCAAATCCTTGACATGTATTGACTTAATTTTGATACCGCATATTTTTGCTCTCATATATTCTATTAAAACCTAAACAACTCTGCACCTCTCTCTAAATACAATAATATTTACACCAACACTATCATTGATCTACACCATTTATAATTCATGTCACTATTACTATGCTTTTGTAATTTAGAATGACCAGTATTTTTCTATGTTTTTTATCTTGGATTAGATCCAAATCTAGACCCCATTTGGCCTAGACTTAGATGCGTGAGGTTGGTCATAGGCCGTGCATAACTTGAATCATCCAAATATGTTTTAAAAAATTTATGGATCTGACCCAACACTGTTTGATTGGTTGATGGACTTGCTCATGGTCTAAAATTATGACCTAAAATAATTTAAATGGATCTGAGCCATGCATGCTTCTCAAGCTGAACATGCCCATTGCATCACCTAAATCAAATTACTATTTTTGATCACCTATCATATGTTAGTGTTGCAGTCAAGGGCTGATGCTTGGGCAGGTCGGTCTCCACTCTCGCTTATGTAAGGTATTATGCACTCTGATTTTTGGCCACTATGGGCCCTTTCAAAGACATCTCAATGGATAAAGAAGGTCTCATCCCTAATAAGCTAGAGTCCTCATCGACTCATAGTCAACATGGGACAATAATACCTTCCCTCCTATATCACAACATAACCCCCTCAGTCAAAGGAGACTTTGAGCAAGATTGTGGGAGGTGCATCATAGTCTGTTGGAGGCATATCGATCGCATAGTGGGTGAAAATATTGCGGTCAGGGGCTCTTAGCTGAGACAGATCAATTTCACTCCAGTGTATGTGAGGTATTGTCCACTCTGATCTCTGGCTATAATGGTACTGGATCTTATGGTTTTGTCCTTTAAAAGATATCTCATAGAGAAAAGAAGATTCCGTCTCATATAACCTAGAGTTCCCATTGATTCACAATCAATGTGGGGATAATGATGCTCTCCCTCGTTCACCACAACACTATTCATGTGAAGAGCATTAACCATGGCATCAATGTTGAAATAAGTATCATGATACATGTCAAGGCTAAACAAGTTTTTCATAATTAATGGGATGGAGCCTACAAATTGAGGTCTTGCATCACCCACACCATTTAGAAGGGCATACTAGGTTCCCAAGTTCAGTTTGCTTATTGATGATATCTTCAACTAGTTGTAATCTAAATTGGCTCTAATTATCATTGGGATCCGACCACAGTCACATTGAATTTATATCTTGCCAGCTCCACTTAATACTCTAGTGGCTCATATATATCTGCAACTAATTGCAGCTTATTGAAGCCGGTTACAAGTGATAGCCATAAGAATCCCACCATTTTCACACTATTTATCTATAAGTAGTCCCACCCCATGCCCTCCAAAATGGGTTAGAATATTCGACCAAAGATGTCATGCATTATAAGGACCTCACCATCTGTTATACTGAAATGTTTTACTACTGTCATAGCAGATGCTCACAGCCGCCAAGAGGGACCCCTATTGAGGGTTAAAACTTCTCCCTTCCTTTATTCTAACCATCTAGAATTAGTTGGGGGGGGGGGGAGGGGTAGGGGGTGGTGTTGGAAAATATGTCCCAAAGCCAATCGTCAGTCTGTTGACGGTTGTGCTATTTGATGTAATTATATATGAATTAATTAATAAATATTTATTTGATAATTTTTATCATAAGCTTGTACATCTTCTATATCGAACTTTTGTGTTATGATGAAAGTCCTTAAGACTTTTAAATCGATAAAGGAGGATTTATCGTTTAATCCTTAAATGAGTTCGCGACCAAATGATATGCTATTATTAGGATGATAGACATATCAAGTGTAGGTCGTTGTGTGCCATATAGATTGGTTGTCCTCTTAATCAAGGAGCGTGGAGACGCTGGTATGGCATGCAGATAAAATGTAGGAGTATATTTTACTGAACGTGACTAACTCTGAAACACTCTGCTGTCAAGAGTTACTCCGAAGAGATATAGGTATAAGTGTTCCTCTGACTTGAGATCACCACGGTGATTTGTAAGCAACTCATTGTGCTTTGGTGTCGAACTACCTAAATTTCTAATTCAGGATCGAAAGATTTCTGGGTACAGTCAAGTACTTATGAAGTCGGTGCGTGAGTCAAGATAGAATTGACCACTCCAAGAGATTGGAGAGAATGCTTTATGTTTCAATTTAGTATTACCTTGGCCAGTGCAATCCTTGTGAGGAGTCACAAGATTTATCAAGTTGAAACACATAATGGATGTACCATTAAGAATTGACAGTTTAAACTCTAAGTCATCCTAGCATCAAAGGTCAAAGGGATGAATTATATGGTAACTATATTCAAATAGGTTCTTGAGTATTGCTTTGCATACATTCGGCCTATTCGGACATTGGATATCATTGCTAGATGGTTACTCTGATTGATACAGGAATCAGTTCCTGTGCTACCGGCTTAGGTTCGAACCTATGGGATCACACACATTAAAAATTTTTTCCGATCATATAGCTAATTTGAAGAGTCCCAATCAATGGGGACTCTGGTGAAGAGTTCCACTAGACGGAGACTCTGCTGAAGAGTCTCACTAGACGGGGACTCTAAAGAAGAGTCCCACTAGACTTGGACTCTATCATTAATAGAGGATTAATTAGTGATTAGATCACTAATTAGCTCAATTTGATTGAGTATTAAAGTCTGGATCAAGTCTGATTGAATTTGATTCAATCATGTCAAGTCTAATCAGGTTATGGATGACCTAATCGGTAAGAGAGAAATAATCCTGATTTGATCGGATCTATGGCTCAATTAATTTATTGATTTGATCAAGTTTAATTGAGATTATAGGAGCTCAATTAGATTAGGTTCATCATATTTTATTTGGATCTAATTGGATTGGATTTGAAAGAAATTCAATTGGTTAAACCCTAAAGTCTCAAATAAGTAGGACTCAATCCTTTACGCCACATAAATTATCTCACGCCTTTTCTCACCATACAAAATCAGTTTGTACATAAAAAATTAAAAATAATCCTTCTTTTATCGTCCATTAAGGATAGAAATTGATTGATTTTGATTTGAATTCAAATTAGTTCGAATTTTAACTTAAAATCTTATCCATATTCTTCCACACATTGGCTGCTTTTGAAGGAGTCTATTGTGTACGAGAAAAAGAGATCTTTTAATTGATTTTTGAGCCCAATTTTCTCTGATAAGTCCCTCTTTAAGTTAGATAAGGATGAAAAAAATTGGAGTCAAATTAAAATTTAAAATAATTTGAACAAACTATAGTCCTTATCATGTTTTATCTGGTTTGTGCGACAACCACAAAAAGGCCACAATTTTATGTGCCAAATAGAGAGAGCCTTTCACCGTGAGATATCAAAGAGAAAAAAGGTTGAAAATCCTTCTTTGGGATGTGAGCTTTGGGTGGGTTTCCTTCTTCTTTGGCATGAGCAAAAGAGGAGATCGATCTCCTCTTGGGTGAGAGATCTAGAACTGTTCTAGGTTCTTGGCACTACAACAAAATATGTTATTAGCAATGAAAATTTTTTGTTGCTAATAACCTATTTCATTGCTAATAATTATTAACGATAAAATTTTTATCACTAATATTTCATCGTCAATAATCGTATCATTGATAATATTTTACGATGGAAAAAAATTTCATCGTAAATAATCATTTATTTATGATGAAACATTTTCGTTGTTAAAAAAATTTATTTTTTTGAAAATTATTTATGATAAAAAAAATTAATTATAAAAAAAATATTTATGATAAAATTTAGCATCACTAATAAATAATAGATTAATAGTGATAAAAATATTTTCATTGCTATTAATTTAATTAAAAAATTTATGAAAATTAATTTTAAAATTTTTAGTAATGAAAATATTTTCATCGCTAATAAGAACATTTGCAATAAAAAATTTTTATCGTTATTAATTTAATTAAAAATATTTATAAAAATTAAATTTATAAAAATATTAGTGATGAAAATTTTCATCGTAAATACCATTATTAGCGATGAAAATATTTTCATCGCTATTAATTTAATACAAAATTTTAGTATTTTTAAATTTATTAAAAATTTTATTTATGACTAATTTTTTCGTAGTAAAATATTTTTGACAACCAATATTTCGTCAGAAATAATTTCATCGTTAATAATTTATAAATATTTTTAAAAAATAA
>KE504899.1:597006-607273 GCA_000441515.1 Elaeis oleifera
AGATTCAAATTTTATGCATATAAATTTATATCATAGATCTGTTTGTAGGAGTTTTAAGATCAGATTTTATGCATGTATTTGTAGATTAAATAGTTTAATCTAATATTCTTTCGTTGAAAATTTTTAAAATGCATGCTTGAAATCCCTGCACATCCCAACAGGTGGGGCATGGGGGGGCGAGAGAGAGAGAGGGAGATCATGTGAACTTGATCATACCCCCTGAGATTTATTTTGTAGCATGAAAAGTTAGTTGGATAGCCTATTTAATGCATCCAAGAAGGATCATAAATGGATAAAAAATACTAGAGATTGCTTGCCAAATCACCATTAAGATCACAGCTCTTGTGTTTAGGACAATAATTGCTAGAGAGAAACATCGAGTTAACTGGCACGACATATCATGCAATCTTTGGATGTCAAGTGGGGGAAGTATACTAAATGTTGCTGCAAGACTTTGGTTCGAGGTGGGTGCCAACAAGATTAGACTGCTTTCGGGCTGAGAGCTAAAGTGCTTGGAGAAACCCGCAAGAGAAGTCAGCTCTCTAGCAGGGGACCCTTCGATGGTTGAGTCTGTTAGAACTTGAGAACAATAAAGGAATAAGAGCATGGGGGTGTTTTATGGTATCCAAAAGTCCTTACTTGAGGGCCCCCTTTTACCTCCTTATGTAGAGGTGAAGCCTTGGGTTGTTATGCTGGAGTGGAGTAGGTTGTTAAGCCCTATCCTCCCATGTTGCTAGGCCACATTCTAGGAGGCTGTTGGAATAAAAATCCATTCACTAACCTATGAATTAGATTTGTTAATCGTGGGTGTCAATTGCAAGTCATGCCCATATTTTGAAAGTTGGTAAAAGATTCCAATAGATTATTCACGTGAATTGGCAGGTGGTGTGAGGTCAGCATGGGGCCAAGGTCTCGTATCAGTGCCTGTGCTTGAGATTTCAGGGCATCATCCTCCTCCATTGGTCGTAAGACCTTGGTTTGTCTTTGGAGAGAATCCAACCATGAGGTTAGTGAACGTACGAGCCGGAGGTCAAATGGAAGCCAATCACATAAAGTCACTCTACTTTGGCCTTTCAGGCTCACTAGTGCTTGAGGTGGTCTTGTCGAGTCACTGGTGAGTGCTTGATCGTGCCTTAAGGAGGAAAAGTTTAGTTTAGATGGTGGAAAATCTCCACAATATTTGCCTCCCACTTTCGAGTCTGAAGTGTTTTTATTGCTTTGGACAATGGACGTAGTCAGTCTTGAGGTTGGCTTTTGATGTTCAATCCGATCTTCTCCTCAAGGCATTTATTTTGAAATATCTGGCAAAAGAAATCTTGGGGCTTTATTAATGTACCACTTCACACATCTCACTATATTTATAAGGGATGGGAGGCTCAAAGCATCACGGCATAATGATTTTAAAGAACAAGATTTGGAGATTGTTTCAAGGTTTGCCATAGTTCTTGATGTGTTGGGGATTGGTAGGCTTTATGCTACCTCTATTGGATTAAACAACATGGCTTGATCAGTGGGTGGTGCGACAAAAAGTCATATAATTTGGTGATATTGATGCACACCACACATTAGAATCTCATGGTGAGAGGCCAAATCCTGACCATTGATGAGTGGTATAATAGGCTCCTTTCATCCTCCTTTCTATTTTGTGCAGTTGATTTTCTATCATCTTTGTCAATCACTCTCCTACCATTGTAGTCACTAGAAGAAGGCATTCCAATCACCACCATCTTCTCGGGTGCCAGTGCTCTTTAAACCTCTCCTCCATTTGGTCCTTCTTTCTCGCTTCAGTTTTCTAGTGGTTTTTCATTTGATGTTTCCTTTCTATAGTCTGATCCTCCTTTCTCTTTCTTTTCTCCTCATTTGTTCGGTAGTTTCAAATGTCTTCAAATCGATTGTGGTAGAGTCAAGGGCGAAAAACCCACATGGTGGTCGAGGCCCTTGACTGCCACCTCCCTAGATCGGGTCCAAGAGTACCTCTTGGACCACCACCGAGGTTGGCCCTTCATCTAGGACCTAGGCCTCTAAACCCCAGAGCATGGGCAGTCCCATGCACAAGTTCGGAGGTTTCTAGAGCCTGAGCAATGAGGAGTCTCATTGAGGATGACCTTAGGAAGTTTCATACTCAATTTTTCATTCCTTCGATCTTCAGATTAGATGTTCCTAGTCGTGATGCCCGTGTGACCTATGCCCCGGCAGGACTAGTTGCACTTTTAGAGGAGTTCTTCTAGGCTAGTCTTTGTCTTCCTTTCATTCTTTTATTAGCAACATCCTTGACTTCTATAGGATCCTTCCGATCTAGATCACTCCAAACTTGACTAGGGTGATCATCATTTTTGTCATTCTTTGCAACTGGCTCGACATCACCCCAAGGTGTTCACTTTTAAGAGTGTTATTTATCTTGAAAAACACCCATATGAGATAAGGTGGTGGTATTTCTCTCTTGAAACTATGTGTAAATTTATTATTGGGCTACCTCCTTAGTCCATGGCTGGAAGAGCCATTCCTTTTCATGTCCTTAAATCTACCCTAGGGATTCATTTGGGTTCGGGAGATCCTCACCTATCTCTGAACAGAGATAAGTCTGTTCTCCTTGAGGATGAGATGGACTATCAGAGTCTACTCGATGTCAAGATATCAGAGCTAAAAGAGCTAGTGACTGAGTAGCACTTTTATGACATTGGCATTACTCCAGCATTATCTTAGGGTATGGTTGATGCTTTTCCTTGACTTAGTTTTTTGATTACTGTTGAATCTTGAGCTAACCATCCTCTTAAATTTGTAGCGATGAGGCCAACTCTTGCATCTATCAAGTTGGCCTTGACAAGAAAGTCGGGCTCTTCATGCGCTGAGTCCTCATGAAAGAAAACCAAAGTCTCAATCAAAGCCTCTTGCCCCTACTCCAGCTCTTGTGCTGTCAAAACAATGAGCATCGACCTGGTGGAGATTAAGGATGAGCCCATGATGGCTGTGCTACTGCTATCCACCTTGCCGAGAACTTAAGAGTTGGTCTAGGCATCATATCTACCTACTAGGTGGACTCTATTTGCACCTTGCACAACCCCATCACCAAGTTCTCCCATGGTGCTGAGCTGATCGACGAGGCCTGAGGTGGGACCTCCTCATCCGACAATGAAGGAGGGTTCATCACATTAACAAAAAAATGTGGTGTAGGACTCTGCACTTTGGAACCATTAGCTTGTTCAGGAGTTGGTGAAAATGACTTTGCTACCAGTTGATTGGTCAGAGAGGAAGGCTCGTCCCATGAAAGAGTTTGCCAATACTTCCTATGCCGATCTCCTCAGAGTAAGTTTTATGTTGTTTCTACTTATCTTGAATTTTTATTCACAACTACTAACTTTGCTCTCTATGCAGTTGGCGCACGAAGCACCATCCTCAGTGAGGGCCTCATTGGTTTCAACCAGGTGAAGCTCTCACTTGAGGAGAAGATCTAGGCCTCTAAGGCTTGAGCGAGGGTTGCTGAGGAAGTGAGGCAAGCCACAGAGGAGGCAAGATGAGCCATCGAGGAGGCAAAGAAGATGACTGGAGAAGAAAACTCTCAAGCTAGGTCCAAGCTCCTGGCAGCTCAGGAGAGGGTTAGGGTTCTAGAGGGCCTTGTGGCCATTAAGTGCGGAATGACTGGGGTGCTTTGTCAAAAGGTGGCTGAGCTTGAGAAGGCCTTGGAGCTTGATGAGGTGGCGATCAAGGTTGCTAAAAATAAGGTGTAGCTCATCAAGGCCAAAGTTGAGGAGAAGGCAAAGAATATCATGGAACGAACCTAAACTTAGAGGCGTCGAAGAGTTCAAAGCTTTAGAAGAATTTAAAATGAGGTTGTTGAGGGTTCCTCAGTGGCCTATAGCTATAGTTTTGAACCCCGTAAAAGTGCTTGGCTCGGATACTTCTCAAGTTGGACTTGAGCTGTCTCCACCCTAAAGTCAGTGATGATGAGGGCGAAGTTAACTCATCGGATGAAGATAAGTCTATCTCAGCTGAGGATAGGCCTATCCTGATTGTTGAGCCCCCGACTCCTTAGTCTTTTACAATATCTGCCACTGAGGACACTACCCGGAGCCCTACCAAGGTGGCCGTCGACTATGCCACCAAGCTTGTGTCTGGGAATCTCGATCAATAATATCTGTACCATTATTTTTTTGTTGTAATCTTCTTGTTATTGTAATTCTTCAAGAAAATGAATTTCTCCTAATGTGCATCAGATGATTCCAATCTTTTGTGTTGGTTGTTCATTTGGTTTGTATGGTTGTCGACTCAATTGATTGATTGAGCTATTGGTAAAGTCAGGTTCCTCAGTTCCAACGTGAGTCCAAGGCCATAATACTTGAAGTCAGATCAAAGTTGCCCAAAGTCGTATCGTCCAAAGTTGATCCATAATATATTTGCCAGGTCAATGCTATTGTCCTTCATCGACATAGGCTCGGAAGGATACCAATGACGATTCGATTGAAGCCAATACGTAGTCACTTATTTATCCTGATCCCAAATGAGATGATTGGAAAGATCCCAATAAGACTTTTTCCAAAATCGAGATGAAATTAATTCGAGATGATATTTTCATCAAGTTGTTGCTGTTGTCATCAGATTCCACTCGACCTATCTGAGGATAAGGAGCACCGATTTGCCATGTTAAGGGATCTTCAGAGGGTTAGCCCCTTCTTCATTGTTGTCACCAGCCTCTGTTTGACCCATCCGAGGATAAAGAGTATCAATTATCTATTTCATGGGATCTCCAGAGGGCTAGCCTTTCGTTGTTGTTGTCATCGGTGTCTGCTTGACCCGTTTGAGGATGAGGACCGTCGGTTGTCCATTTTAAGAGATCCCTTTAGGGTTAGCCCCTTCGTTGTTATTGTTATTGGCTTCACTCAATCCATTCGAGGATGAGAAGTGCTGGTTGGCCAATTTGAGGGATCCTCAGAGGATTAGCCCTTTCATTGTTATTGTCATTGACCTTCACTCAACCTATCTTAGGATGAGGAGCACCTATTGGCCATTTTGAGGAATCCTCAGAGAATTTACGCTTTCGTCATTATTCTCATTGGCCTCCACTCGATTTGTCTAAGGATAAAGAGTATCAATTGGGTATTTTGAGAGATCTTTAGAGGGTTAGCCCCTTCGTTGTTGTTATCATTGGCCTTCGCTCAATCTATCCAATGATAAGGAGTGGTAGTTGGCAATTTTAAGGGGTCTCTAAAGGATTAGCCTCTTCATCATTATTATCGTTAGCCTCCACTTGACCTATCTAAGGATTAGGAGCATATGTTGGCCATTTCAAAGGATCTTTGAAGGGTTAGCCCCTTCGTCGTAGTGATAATCTAATGAAAATTCTTTGTGGCAGAGGTCCTAACTTGGGTTAGGATATTTCCTCCTAATCAGTATGATCACCATTATGGATCAGAGTGAAGATATCCGTATAAGGCCAATCCTTTTGCAACTTAGTCATCAGGTTCTAGATCAGATTCTCGATACCTTGAATTGCACTATATCCGATTGTTCCTGTTCAGGGATCAAGATTGAACTCGATTATCTCAAATATGCTCTTTCGGCATCCTTGATTGTTGGATGATTTTATTTGTGGTCGGTTGTTGTTATTTCTAGCCGACTATTTGACACAATCACTTTAACAAAAAACCTGCACCAAAAGTTCACAAAAATATTTTGTTAATATTGTGAATAGCATTCAACACATTGGTATATATTCTCATTAAAGAGAGAGACAATGTTCCTCAAGGTGCCCCTTTGTGCACGCCCACCTCCCCAAACTTCGCTTAATCTTCTGCCCTCCCCCATAGCCTACGGAGTCGGAGATCACATTGATGACTCTTATCATGGGTCTATTGTTGTCGATCTCTTCATCAGTTTGGCATTGAGCTGGCTTCTTAAATGTGCGGTATTGTTTCAATTGCTAAACATACTAATTGCGGTAGCTTCTCTAGATTAGGGTCATGATCTCATCCTTGAATTGGAGGCATTCCTCAGTGCCATGATCGTGTTCATGGTGGAAGCGGTGATACTTTTCGTTGCTCCTCCTTGTTGGGGCTTTTATCGATTGAGGTCAACATAGATATCCTTGGCCCTTGATCTTTATCAAAATCTCATCCGAGGGGCAGACAAGAGGGTGTAATTGTTGAATCGCAAAGGACTCCTTGATCTGAATATCTTCGACAGTTGGGAGGACTCTCCTTCTCCTCGAGGTGCACGAGGTTCTTCTTGACCCCACTTCTTGCTAGAGGTTTTTTCCCTTGGCCTGCTTTCATGCAGCTTGGGCCTCCTCTGCTTGTGAGTACTTTTAGACTCATGCTAATATAGGTCAGCATAATCTCTCAAAAACATTTTATTAAGGGAAAGATAAAGCATTTAGTTTGCAATCCTTGCTTGAGCACCTATATTGCCACTGACAAGTTGAGGTTGCACACTTTGAGTGTAGCAACATTGAAACATACTACATAATTGTATAATGACTCACCCTCTTCTTGCTGAATTGAGAAGAGGCTATCGGTGTTCTTCAGTTGAGCCCGATTGTTGCAGAAATATATAACAAACAATCTTCCAAGCTGTTTGAATGAATAAATGGACTATGTCGACTTTTTGAGGATGGCTAGGAAGGCAAGGTAGAGAAGGATGTCTGAAGTATCTTAGAGCATCATGAGGGCTCTATAGCTCTTCAAATGGTCGAGGAGGTCTGAAGAGCCATCATACAGCTCTACCTGAGATATTTTGAACCAATTTGGAATCAGTTTACTTAGGATAGCATTGGAGAAGGGAGGTCAGGAGTTAAAGCTGAGGTTATCATCATTCCAAAGACTTTCTATCTGAACTTTATCGAGATCCTCCTCCCATGAGACTTTTTAGACCGCGAGGAATAACTAGAGTCAAATCTCCACCATAAGGGAAGGGGATTATCTTCATCATTCTTCCTTCTCCAGACTTTGATGGTTAGGTGTCCAGTAGGGAGCAAAAGTGGGAGTGGAGTGGAAGGCTCACCTAGAGGCTGATTCTAGGCTCCTAGGGTAAAACTGACAGCTATGCCAAGAAGGAGCTACTTGAGAAATAGGTTCCAGGGGCCACTACCACTCCATCGCTTGTTGGAGCTACTACACCACATCGATCAATGCCTAGATTTATTGGACCAAGATGTTGAACTACTACAGGTCCAACATGGCAGGGGGTTATGCGGTGGCAGACACTTGAGTAGTGCCACTTAAGCTATAGTGGGAGGATCGCTTGCATGGGATGGTAGAGTTGTGCACGCTTGTTCTTATCATATTCTCTTTCCTCTTTGAATAGACTATAGCCCTTTCTCTAGGATCAGAGTACTATTGCCATAAGACTCCAGTCTGAGGTGGGTGCCAATGGGGTTGGACTCCTTCCGACTTAGGAGTTGGAGTGCCCGAAGAAACCTACAAAGAAAGTTCGCTCTCGCTGGAGGCTCTCTGATAGAGGACCCTTTAATGGTCAAGTCAACCGGAGCTTGATAATAGTGGAGAAAAGGAAATGGAGGAACACGAGTATGGGGATGTTTTCTAGTGTCCAAAAGTCCTTACTTGAGGGCCCCCTCTTACCTTCTTATATTGAGGTGAAGCCATGGGTTATTACGTCAGAGTGGAGTAGGCCATCAAGCCCTATATATTCCCTTAGGTTGCTAGGCCACATTCTAACAAGTAGTTGGGATAGAAAATCTACTTACTAACATATGAATCTAGTTTGTTAGTCATGGGAGTCAATTGCAAGTCATGCTCATGTTCTAAAAGTTATTGGAAGATTTCAATGGATTGTTCACGTGGTTGAATTGGCTGATGGCATGAGGTAGGCACAGGGCCAAGGTCTCATATTGGTGCCTATGCCCGAGATTTGAGGGTGTCATCCTTCTCTATCAGTCACGAGACCTCAGTTTATGTCTTCAAACAGATTTCAACCATGAGGTAGGTGAACATCTGAGGTGGAGGTCAGATGGAAGCTGATCACATAGAGTCATCTTGGTGTGACCTTTCAGGCTCCTTGGCATTCTAGGTGATCTTGATGAGTCATTGGTGAGTGCTCGGTCGTGCCCCAAGGAGGAAAGGTTGGTTCGGATGGTGGAAAATATATCCAAAACAAATAGCATTTCTTATCTAACTGGATGATGATGATGAGGTGATTGGGGTCACCATTTCCTAAGATAAAGACATTAAGTCAACCACTGCAACATGATTCACCATGAACTTTGCAATGCAACTTACTATAGATGCTGCATTTTGGCTAAATGGTTACCAACAATAAGTCGAATACCAAATTAATTTGGCCATATAGCTTAAAATAATTTTAATGGATTCGAGCCATGCATGTTTCTGAATCTGAACATGCCCATTGCATCAACTAATATCAAATTTGATCACCTACAATATGTAAGTATACATGGTCCCATGTGGCATTCTAGGATTGCGTGGTATACCACATATGCTGTGCCCCTTAACTCCATGTATTGTTCCACCAATTACTATCCTAAATGCAAGAGTAGTGATCTAAACAGCAATTTGGTGGGCAATTTGTCATATTTCCTCTATCTATTATCCTTCTCAACATTCTGCATAGGCTATCAACTAACCTTTCATGCTACAGAATATTGGGGCATGATCTTGTTCACATGGCTTATGTAACGTGTGCTAGAGTTTATGTCTTAAGATTACTCTCTCTCTCTCTCTCCTTTACTTTTTTTCTTTGATATGATATAGTACTCATACAAGTCTAGTGTGAATACAATCAAGAAAATCAAAAACAAATATCCCTGAATGCCACAAGAACAATCCCATGCCCTGTCCACATGACCTCTCTTGATTGGTAGCAACCTAGTCCATAGTATTGTTTGCCTTATGATAAATGTGCCTAATCTCTAGAGAGACACATCTTGACATCAATCTCTAAATATTGCGGAGGAGTAGGTGCATGGAAGCTGCTCTCGCCCACTCCCGAGTCCACCCCACAACTTTAGCTGAATCCCCCTCCATGACAATGTGATTCGTCCCCAAGGTCATCCTCATATAGGAAATCTCCCTCTAGGCTGCTTGGAGCTCAGCTCTTGGGATGATGGCATCAAACAAGTGACTACCAATAGTGACAACCAACCTCGAATCAGGTGATCCGTTGATCACAAAACTAGCTCCACTCCTACTATCATGCACACTACCATCAAAATTGATCTTGAGGCAACTTAGAGGTAGGGGCTCTCAGGCAATAAAAATTTGATAGGTTGCTACATAAGCTACTGCATTCCGAATTTATTGTCTGGTTCAATTATATGACACGGCCACATGAACCCTAGAGCGATGCTCTAAAGATCATGCAAGGCCTATAGATCATATAAAACCTCCAATAAAATCATAATTATTTAAATAATAAATGATCAAATATACCAACTAATAAATCTATCATAGTCAAATCAAATTGTTCAATTATAATTATTCAAATATTTATTTGTATCAAAAATTAAACTAACTAATGAACTAATAACTCCAGTACTCAAATTTTATGCCCAATCCAACCAATACTATGCATCAAATATGACTCTGAAAAGAAAGAGAGAATTAAGGGTGTGAGCTTTGCAACCTAGAAACAATCTCATCACAATTACGCTAACATAATAATATAATTCAAAATAATTAGTGAACAATATCAAAGAGAAATAATCGTAAAACCTCATGTCAAGCATGCAATTTAACTAAATAGTCATATAAACATATATCATGAATCATGTATTATCATAAATCTATCATAAATATTACATGTAAATTTATATGACTTATTATTTATATTTATTAACAAGTTTTAACATGAAAATTTATACAACTAATCAGGGTAATGCTTCGATTTGTGACTGACAAACCATTAACTATGCTTTAGCTCATGGTGGCAATCCAAAATAGTCATGCTTCAACCTATTATGGCAAACCAGAATATCTGTGCTTCAGCTCGTGGTGGTAAAATAGGACGTCATGATTCGGTCCATGATTGACAATAAAAATATCACGATTTGGCTTCCAATCAAAAATCCATATTATAGCAAGTCCACTCTTAGAAAATCAACACATCATCCAATAATTTAGATTACATTTCTTGTCCAATTTTAAAACAATAGATGGCATATTTCATGATCGAAGCTGTCAACATGTGATATATATATATATGTATATATATAAATATATATATATATATATATATATGTATATGTATATGTATGTGTGTGTATACATATATATATATATATATATATATATATATATAT
>KE504899.1:626574-644970 GCA_000441515.1 Elaeis oleifera
TACCATAATTTCTACTAACCTCTAGTTTGTCAAATGCAATCTGCATCTCCTCCTTTATTAATTTGGTCCATCTATGCTTGATAGGTAAGACATTTTGAGCTATCATACCAAGCTCATTTGATAGCTTGGTGGATTGAACAGCATTAGTAGGTCACCTTTCTTTTGCTGAGATATTGATCTTCATTTTCTTACCAAGCACTTTGTTTATCTTGCTTAACCCAATCCCTCTAGTACAACCTCTTTTCTGCATCCACCCATGCTCGTGGATCCTACAAAATGAGCTAGCAACAATAAAATATTAATTAAAGTTTTAGGTGATATTGAACACAAATAGGCATATAATAATTTATATCTGTAGAGCTAACACTAGGAGCCAAGTCCATCGTAGAATGTGTATGCTTAGTAGGCTTTAGCTCGATAGGTGGTATATGGACTGGTGGCGACTGAGAGAAAGGTGGTGGAGCAAGAGGTGTGACTTCTGCTGGTGTCTGATCTAAAGAAGTTGGTGGAACGTGGGCTGGTGGCGACTGAGAGAAAGATGGTGGAGCTATGGTGCCACGACTCTGAAGAAGCTACTAGTATCTAGATAGAGGGGTGCAACATCAGCCAGAGATAAAGTTGGAGGTATGACTTTTGCTGGTATCAGATCCAGAGAAGCTGATGGAACTTGAGCTGGTGGCGATTGAGAGAAAGATGGTGTAGCCATGGTGCCACAGCTCTGAAGAAGCTGCTGGTACCTTGATTGTAACTGTGACGGCAAGATCATTTCTTGGATCGATGGCTACTAAGTGGAATGTAGTGGATCAGGAGATACTACTGAGGTGCTTGAGGGTTACTTTTTTTTTTCTTAGACAATCCCGGTGCCATGAGAATACCTACAATATATAGTCAAATGAAATCAATGTTAAGATTTTGAACTAAATCAACTAAGGTCAATTTTAAGAAACTTATTAACAACTCACGTCAATGAACATTACATGTCACAAATGAAATTGAATTATAAATCATTGTCACGGTCATTGTCATCATCATTCTATTGATCGTCATCTTCAATGTAATATTCTATCAAGGTATCATCTTCATCCTCACTATCACTTATTGCTAACTCTTCTACTTCATGATGCAAACCTCGCATTGTATTCAATAAAGTATCATCTACTACATCAAGTTTGACATCATCTCTATCTAATAACTCTATGTGACATTCCTCAATATCTGCAGGAGTCATTTTAAGATCTTCTTCATCATCAGAATCTTCTTTGTTGTTGCACCAATAGGGATGTCATACATATGTCTATACTGACATTCTTGCACAGCACATCAGTTTTGTCCCAATTTCATGTCTTAGAAATAATAAACTTACTTTACTTGGTTTGCAAGAATAAATGGATCATTCTTATACCATAATCTAGTTACATTTATACTTTGCACATTTCCATCGATCTTGATATTAGCGTTCCTAGATCAAAGATCATACCACTTACACTTAAAAAGAGCAATACTTTACCCTTTACATAATCTAATTGAATAATATCCATTAATACCCCAAAGAAATCGATGATATCATCTTCATGGTTCTCTTTATTGCAATACCACTATTTTGTGACTTTCTATGAGAATCATGAACTTCAGTGTGAAATCACATGCCATTTGCAATACATCTCGAGTACTTTTGTACCAAAATATGACATCTACATGCTAACGCATATAAAGACTCGGTTACACTTTTCTTGCCTAATCTGTACAATATTGCTATCTACCATTATATAAAATAATTCATATTAGTTGAATATGTGAATACAATACATATGTACACAAACAATCTCGTAGAGTTTGTATTCTCACCCGATGCTTTATCCATAAAGAAATTGTTCTTTGTGTCTATTCTCAACATCTAACAAAACTTTGCTCCATCAGCTCAACCTTATGCTTTCTAACAAAAAAGTATAGTTTACTATCGCATCTCTATATCAGATATTTAATAATAAAATCTAAGTGATAAAAACTTAGGCAAAATAAGACTCCATCTCTTCACAATTGGTAGGCACATACCAATAACCATATCTTGCTCTTCTTTGGGAAGAAAACAAACTGAGTGGCTCTAAATGTCCTAACTTGTTGAAAAAATACTATTATCTCATCGTCATTGACTTTATCATTGTTTCGCTCATCTATATTAAAGTGGATCGCAATATATTGAAAGTACATAGAACAAAATATCAAGTATTTCTTGACTACATACGCCTCAGCAATAGACCCTTCTGGATGAGCTTTATTTCGAACAAATCTCTTTAAAGAGCCAAGAAATCTGAATTCAAAATTTAGAATAATTACATAACACAAACATTGGTCTATTGGCAACCATCTAAAAGAAGTTACTATGATACCTCTCGATTGGATACATCCATCGATATACCATTAGCCACCTAGCAAGGCTTTATTTGGCAAATGAACAGCCAAATGTACCATCACATCAAAGAGAGTTGGCAGAAAAATTATTTCAAGTTTGCACAATATCAAAGATATGTCTATACACATCTTTTCGATGTCATCTACAATCAGAGTTTGATGATATATTTGATGGAAGAAGTCGCCCAACTCCATCAATGCAGCTATCACATCTTTCTTCAAGATTCCATGCGTGCCTATAGGAAGAATGCTTTGTAGGAGAATATGACAATGATGGATTTATAGTCTCATAATCTTTTTTTCCTCAACATCAACACATCGAGATATGTTAGATGTATACACATCCAAAAATTTTATCCTTTTAAGAAACTCATAGAAACTCTTCTTTTCAATGTTCGACATTGTGTAGCATGCAGGAGGAATTATGTAGGACCTGTCATTTCTCTTCACCAAGTATAATTTCTTTCAGATTTTTATGTCTACCAAGTTGAGTCAAGCCTTAATAATATCCTTGGTTTACTTTCAAGATTTAACAAGGTACCAAGGATATTGTCATAAATATTCTTTTCAATATACATGATATCAAGATTATGAAGAAAAAAAAGTCTGTTTCTATCAGAAATGTAATGGATAGCTAAGGCGCATCTAATTATTTTTATAAATTACTTAATAAAGCTTAGATCTTTACCTGATACACAGTGAAATATGATCAAATTTCAAAGATTCTGAATCCAAAACCTCGTGTAGGTCTGAATCCACAAACTCTCTACTTCACGTGCATGCCAAACTTCGTAGAAAAGTAGGACGAAGCCTCGGATTGAAGCACCTTTGTAAGGCACCAAAAGGAGGGGAGAGAGGCTCAGGTGTGATGCCTCACACCAACAAAAGGGATGCCCAAGATGCTCCTCACGCCAAGTGAAGATGGGATGCCAAGGGTGGTGACGCCAAGGATGGGTGACGCCCACTCTTCTTCATGCCTCCCTTCTCTCTTTCTTCCTTAGCATACAATCTAATTGTTATACCATAATAGTTAGAGGTTCTTCTTATTTATAGATTATTTTTATGATCCATAAGATTAAGATTTTAATTCAAATAAGTTTAAATTAATCCATATCTTATCAAAGAAGGAGTCCTAAGGGAGAAAGGATTGGTGCCCAACTTGGCACCCTCATGCACCCACGCCTACACCCAATGTGGGGTGGCAACAATCAGCACCCCACCTAATGTTGGTCAGCCATGAAAGAGAGAGAGTTTCAGTAAAAGTGGACTCTAATTATCTCATCCAAATATGGGTTAATTCGAATCCAATTCGAACATGATTCAAAATAATTTTGAATAGACTGTCAATTTTAAATTATTTAGGATTTAAGACTCAGTCTAACTTAGATTTATGAACTCAATAAAATCTAATTAAATTAGATCTAATATAAATTAATTAATATTTAAATTCAATCTTCATAGACTCCTTGGATCAAAGATCAAATCTCATTCATCTCCAAAATTGAATCTGAACCTTATGCCTAGTGCTAGCTAGACATAGTCAATTGTTTAATTCTGTATGATCCATAACTTAATTCTCAATCAAATTAATCTATTTATTTAATTAAGTTATGTACTTTTAAATTGAACATATAGACTTAGATCAATTCTTTCTTATATCGTTTGACTTTATGCGTGACTCTATAGATTCGAATACTAAGTCGGTAGTACCAGAATCATTTTTTATACTAATCAAAATTATCATCTAGCAATAATTTTTGACATCTGAATAGATTGAATTATCGTAGGAAAATATTCAAGAACCTATGCATATGGTTACTGTATAATTCATTCCTTTGACCCTGAATGCTCTAAGATAGTTTAGGATTAAACTGTCAACCCTAAAGGATCATCCACATTGTATTCCAACTTTTCAAATCCATCACATGGATTATCTTGATCAAAATTTTACTAAATTAAATACAGTGATGCATCAGCTCTAATAATCTGGAGGGATCAATTCAATCTTGATCCACACACAGATTTTGTAAGTATTTGACTGTACCTAGTAGCCTTCCGTCACTACATTAGAAATGCAGGTAGTCCGACATCAAAGCATAGTGAGTTACTTGCAAGTCACTATAGTGATCTCAGATCTGAGAGACATTTATGCCCATCCGCTTCATGAGCTGCTCTTGATAGTAGAGCGCTCAGCAGATGAGTTACTTATTTAGTGACGATGTACTCTTACATCTCACCTGTATACCATACTAGTACTTCACACTTCTTGATTAAAAGGATAACCAACTCATATAGTACATAATGACTTTTACTTGATAAACATCATAATCATCCTTTAATAACATATCATTTGATCGTAAACATATTTAAGAACTATATGATAAATTCTCCTTTATTGATTACTTTATAGTTCTAAGAACTTCATCACAATACAAGAGTTTTAGTAAGAAAGATGTAATATTATGATGAAAGATACCAAATAATTTTATTCATTGATCAATAATTCATATACATATTACAAAATGAGCACAATCGTCCAAACAATTGGCTTTAAGACATATTTTTTAATAACTCCTGCTTAAACTAAAGCCAATCAGGATAGTATCTTATACCCATCTTCCACTTATGATCATCAAACTCTTTGATCCCGAGAGCTTTAGTGAAGAGGTCGGCTATGTTCTCCTTTCCATCGATCTTCTGAAGCTCGATATCATCTCAATCTATGATCTCATGTACAAGATGATAGCGGTGCAGAATATACTTGGTACACTGATGTGACTTTAGTTCTTTCGTTTGAGCTATGGCTCCAGTGCTATCACAATACAGCAGAACAGGGCCATCAACAAAGGGTGTAACTCTAAGCTCAGTGATGAACTTCTGCAACCACACCACCTTTTTTGCAGCATCGGATGTAGCAATATATTCTGCTTCATATATAGAATCGGCTACAGTATGTTGCTTGAAACTCTTCTAGCAAATTGCTCCTCCATTTAAGGTAAATACATAGTCTGACACGCTTCTGCTGTCATCATGATCTGACTAAAAACTGAAATTAATATATCCTATAAGTTTCAAATCAGTATCTACATAGATAAGCCATTGATCCTTAGTATTTCTTAAATACATAAGGATTGTCTTCACAATCTTTCAATAATTTTCATCCGGATCAAACTGATATCTGCTCACTACCCCTAGTGAATAGGCTATATTTGATCTCGTACATATCATGGCATACATGATAGACTCTACTGTCAAAGCATATGGGATTCTACTCATACGCTCTTTCTTCTGAGGGGTTGTCAGACAATCTTTTTTGGAGAGAATAATTTCATAGTCTATCAGAAGATAGTCTTTCTTAAAATTCTCTATATTGAACTGTTTCAACATAATATCGATATACATGGATTGGGATAATCCAAGTAACGTTGTAGATCTATCTTTATAGATCTTCATTCCTAGGATGTAGGATGCTTCTCCCAAATCTTTCATGGAGAACTGTGATGAGAGCTATAGCTTTACACTCTGCAAAATTAAGATGCCATTTTCTATTAACAGTATATCATCTACATACCGTATAAAAAAAATGACTATAGAATCGTTAGCCCATTTGTAGACACAAGACTCTTCTTCATTTCTAACGAAGCTATACATTTTGATCATCTTATCAAAATGCATGTGCTAACTCTTAGATGTCTGCTTCAATCCATAGATGGACCTATTCAGTTTGCATACCTTAGATTCATCTGTGGATATGAATCTTTAGGTTATATCATATACACATCTTCTTCTAGCTCTCTGTTTAGAAAAGTGATTTTGATATCTATTTATCAGATCTCATAATCTAAGTATGCTGCTATCACAAGCATAATCTAGATGGACTTGAGCATTGTCACAGGTGAGAACATCTCATCATAGTCAATACCATAATATTGACGGTAATCCTTCGCAAGTAGACGGACTTTATAGGTCTCTACCTTTCCATCCACTCCTCTTTTCTTTTGAAAATCTATTTGCACCTTATAGATTTTATCCCTTCGAATGGATCAACTAGTATCCATACACCATTGATCTCCATGGACTCCTTCTCAGATTTCATTGCCTCAAGCCACTTCTGAGAGTCGGGCCTTTGCATGGCTTCCACATAGGTGATCGGATCCTCATCATTCTCATCGAGTTTGATAGGATCTTCATCTCGATTCAAAAAATCATAGTATCTATCTGGTTAATGCGGTACTCTACCGGATCTCCTTAATGGTGCCTCTACAGGCTCTGAATTTGATTCTTCAATCAAATCTAATTCTGTGTGTGTCAGTTCTTCTACCTCATGAACTTTACTATGTTCAATTTTGTTAGCATTAACTCCTTCTCCAAGAAACTCTTTTCTAAAAAAACTGTCCTGTTGCTTATGAATACATTTTATTCTTCAACAACGTAGAAGTAGTACCCTTTAGTTTCCTTTGGATACCCTATGAACAAGTATATATCAGACTTTGGATCAAGCTTATTTATCTTTAAATACTTAACATAAGTTGGACACCCTCAAACTCGAAGGTGTGAGAGCATCGGCCTACGCCCAATCCATATCTCATATGGAGTGTTATCAATAAACTTGCTTGAAACCTTATTCAGAATATAGCAGGCAGTTTTAAGGGCCTATCTCCAAAAAGAGATTGATAGATTTGCAAATCTCATCATGGACCGAATCATGTCTAACATGCTTCAATTTTCTTTTCAAACATCCCATTATGTTGTGGTATTCTAGGAGGGATCCACTGAGGGAGAATCACATTCTTCTCTAGATATGTCAGAAAATCACTGGTGAGGTATTCACCTCTTCTATCTGACCGAAGAGTTTTAATACTCTTTTCAGTCTATTTTTTTACTTCATCACTATAGAATCGTTTGAACATTTCAAATGATTCAGATTTATGCTTCATAAGGTAGACATACCCATACCTCGATAAGTCATGTATAAATATAATGAAATAATAGTATCCTCTTCTAATAGCTATATCCATGGGTCCACATACATCATTATGTATTAGACCTAAATATCACTAGTTCTTTCATCTTTTTCTTAAAAGGTGACTTAGTCATCTTATCAAGTTGACAGAATTCACAGGTCGGTAATGATTCACAATCATTAATTCAAGAACATCCTCTTTGATTAACTTGTGTGTCCTATTCTTATTCACATGACCTCGCCTATAATGCCAAAGAAAGGAATCACTGATATTATCTATCCTAAGATATTTATTCCATATGTACATTACACCAACAGGCTGTGATAATATGTATATACTATATTTTAATTATCCATGCATAATTGTAGTATCATTTACAATGATATCACAAAAATTATTCTTTATTAAAATTTAAATCAAATTTAGCTAAAAGACCTACAAAGATAACATTTATCAAAAAGAAAGAGCAATAATAACACTCATCTAACATGATATAATTGGACTCGAAAACAAGCTGCATAGTTTCTAATGCTAGAACTAAAACAAGACTTTCATCTCCAATGTTCAGGTATCGCTCGTCTTTTCTAAATTTTTTACTGACCTGTAGTCCCTGCAATGAATTACAAATATTAATTGAATTTTTGATATCCAATACCTAGGTAGTAGTATCACAAATAGAGAAATTATAAGAAATTATCATATAAGTACCTTACGAAGCAATCGATTACCTGATTCTCTTGTTCTTAGGTCTGTTTGGGTCAAGGATAGCTATATAAGTAGGATAGTTTCTTTTTCAATGATCCACCTTTTTACAAAAAAATATTCTATCTGGCTCTTGTCAACTTTTGATTTTTTACTCTACTTTGGCTTAGAATCAACGGCATAATTTTTTTGCACCTTCTTCTTCTTTCTTTTCTTAGAGCATCGATAATCTACAGACGAACTTCGCACTATATGCACCGACTTCTTTTAGAGCTAGTGGTCCTTCTCAAACATCTGCAGCAATCCTAGCAAATCATGGTAGTTCACTGCAGGCTTGGTCATTCTATAATGACTTAAGAGAGGTAGGTAGGATTTTGGTAGCGAATTAAGGATAGCATCCTTGCCTAACTGTTCATATAATGGAAAATCAAATTTGCTCAAGCACTCAATCTACTCGATCATATACAATACATGATCAGTGACTGACGTCCCCTCTCACATACGGATATTGAATACTGTATAGAAAGTTTTATCTCTCTTCACATCCTCGGGGGTGCCGAAGGACTCATTCAATATCTGAATCATATCCTCTGACTGTGGATTCTCAAACTTATGGCTAAGTTCGTCATTCATGGCCGTCCTCATAATGCAATGCACCATCGTGCGATCACTGAATCACTTCAAGTAAGTATCTCTCACAGCATGGGGTGCATTGATAGCAGGTTCTTCAGGTGGTGGATCCATAAGCACGTATAGGATCCTCTCATGCTTTAGAACGATTTTCAACTTCTAATATCAGCTATCGAAGTTGGATCCGATAAGCTTATCGCTATCTAACAGTGAACGGAGCGATAGTATGTCGGCCATTACTGAAAAGAAGAAACATAAATCTATTAGTATATAAATTATTTAATCCTAAAGATATGGAGTTTAGTCTAAAAGTTCTTTCACTATTTTATACGAATTGATAGCTTCTACCTCCAATTCGAGGAATTATATTAATTCTTAATGGGTAATATAATCCACACAGACTACATTCAGGCCCGAGTGTGGCTCGACCAATCCTAGTACATCCATGGGTAGATTTATAACTAATTATTTCTCTAAATAACTTCTAGCAATTAGATTTTGCCCCAGACTTTTTTTCAGCAAGCATATAGTGCCTCTACTGAAAATTCTGGTTAGATCCAACCATTAATATGACTACACTGAGCGTATCCAATAAATGAATGTCCAGGTCTGAGTGTGGCTCGATCAACCTGAGTATTGATCTGAAGGGCATAATAAAATAGTCATATGATGAATGATAATTTTAATACCCAATAGACACCAGGCGTGTGGTGCCTCCAATGCCTATTTAGAACATTGAACTCATTATCATGCACCTTAATGGGAGGCTATGAACTAGTTATCTCCACAACTGTATCATTTTAAAGACCTAATAATTTAAAAATTTGATTTTATTGATTTGAGAGTAAGAGAAAAATTGACTAACAAGTCATAAATTTTTCATTGACTTCACCAAGTCATGTAGAGGATTAAACACAAGCTGATCTAAAGACATCTGAATCAATCATACTAATTTATCTTAATGGCATGGGTCAGTACAAAATGACTAGTGATCTAATCAAAACATAATCTACCATATTGACTAGGTAAGTGACATCAGTGGGAAGAATATGCCATTAACTCACCACAGATGCATCTAGGTGAGTAGCTTTCAATTAATAACCATATTTGATCAAAACTGTCAAACTTACCTTAGACACTAACTGGTTAATTAGTTTCGATTTGATCTACTAAAAGATTCGGGCTCAACCATTGAGCCATGATCATGGTTTATTAGTAAGATCAAAATATGGACTTGATAAAAATATCGAAAAGAATGATACTCGGAGAGAAATTGATGATGACAATCAAACTAGTAGAACTTACAACCATGCTCAAGTTGAAATACTTTTATATTCTTCATGTAATAGGGACATGTTAGCTTCTAATGAGTGCTCCATCCTGATAGCATCCCATAAGTAGAAAAATCACTAATGATCTATATGAATACAGTCTTCATTATAAAATTTACTTCTTTGATGCATCAAAGTACATATGCCATCAGACCATAAGAATTTTAGCTCATCAATAAGAGGTTTTAAATATACATCGATGCTTCTACTAGGATATCATGGTCTCGAAATGACTAATGTAAGAAAGATATTATGTTCTTTTATATACATCCCAAATGGTAGATTGTATGGGGTAATAAAAATTGGCCAACATGAATAAGAAGTTGCTGCATGATTTAACAGTGTAAATCCACCGATAAATAGACCCAATCAGATATTGCATAATTTTTTAGCAAATAAATAGTGGCAAGCATCAAATTTCTTTCATACCTCACTATCTGACGGATGACTCATCATATTAGAGTGTCTGTGAATCTCTTCTTTATGCCATCTCATCTGTCCGATAGTACTCTTAGACAAATAGAGCCTCCAAAGCCTAGGAGTGAGGAGATGGTATCGAAGCCTATGGTATGTCCTTTTGATTGCTACCCTCTTGCCTCAGCTTAAATCGACTTTCACTGCATGTGTCATATGGGCTCTTAAGTTGGTCCTCCTTATAAAAAATTATACAATTATTACGACATACATCTATCTTCTCATATCCCATGCCTAACCTTTTCATCATTTTTTTGAAGCATAGAAGCTCCTAATAAGCTTCTCATCTTCCAATAGCATTTTCTTTATGATTGTTACCATCCTATCATAACAATTGATCATCATATTAAACTTGACTTTCAAATTTAACAACTCTGATACAGCTGATAATATTGTATATATTTCATATCTCAGCATACGATAGAATTACCATTGCCAGCTTCTAGATCGTCCTCTACATCTCAGTTAAATTCAGGATCAGCCGTATCTATGACCATATCTACCATTCTATCTGTGTCTCTATCTTTCTAATTTCTAACCTTACAACTGTCTTCCATATCTCTCCATGCAGGTACCAATACTTGTAGCTGGACATAAATTTACTTCTATATAAATGGACAGTCATTGTATCTCTATCAAGTATTTCTTTATTACCACATCTCTTACAAGGGCAATGAGCCCATCTTTGATGTAAGAGTGCCACATTTTCAAAAGCATAATCACAAAAGTACTCTATATCCTTCCTATATTTAGTGAAAATCATCTCATTGACTATTCAACAGTCCATCCAACTATGATCCATAGCATACTAACTAATGATTCTGCATATATAAATACAAGGCAATTGCTAAATAATTATTTATCATTTTGATTAGTTTATATAATAAGTGCATCCTACCATCAACTAATAGGTATAAAAGGTCCTATCCCATTTAGAAATTATTTTAATTCTATAAATCAATTACAGTAATCAAATGATATACAAGAAAATTAAAAAATACTATCTAAAAATTTTTTGAACCCTCAACATACCATTTAATTAGTATAATGACCTATAGATTTAATTATATTTTTCAACCTATCCGTATTGGACAATCAATTGATCAATATACATAATTCTTTCATCCATACAGAAATATATAAATGTACGAATGCTGTAGGATATGTACATTAATCAAAAGATGGATTTATGATTATACGCAATATAATTTTTAAATTTTAAATTAACGAATTTCAAAGTATAGAGCATCATTGCAAATAGAAATGGTTGGAACATGCATCCCATGCATGCAGACTAGAAACGTACCAGACGATTAGACCGCACTAGCAAACCAGCATGGCATCCAGATAAATTCCATCCTGAAGGTTCCAAAGTACCAAGCAGCATTGCAAATAGGGCTGAAAATGGGCCAAGCTGGGTCGGGCCATACCTTGAGGGGCAAATCTTCCTCGTCGAAAGCACATTGTCATTGGAGAACTCACTGAGCTGCTCCGACCGCCGTCAGTATAGATGAGTAGGCCAGAGCCGGTCTGACGATGGCCCGACCTCGAACTCCTACCATCGAAGGTAGTGGGGCTACTCTCATCGGAGAGCTTCTCGGAGTGGTTCTATCTCTCAAGAGTACTATCGGATATGAGATTTCGTATGACAGCAGGGCTCATCCGAATCTTGTCGGTGATCGAGAATATGCTTTCCATGCATAAATTAAATTCTAATATTATTAATTTAAATAAATTTGATAAATCTATATTTAAATATTAAAATTTAAAGAATTGAAAATGGCATGTGGCGATGGCTCCATCGCCGTCATCGTCGCTAATACTCATCGGGAGGGAAGAAGACTGCTTGATCTGATTGGAGTGTGGGTCTGATGGTGCAGCGCTTTGCAATGCAGCTGGGGAAGAAGAGGGGAGGCGGGAGAAGAAAGGGGAGGTGGGGCATGGCTGATCCAGTGAGGGAAGGCCGATTTGGTGAGGGAAGTGGGGCACGATGGTAGGGAAAGAAAGAGGTCGAGAAAAAGGGGAGGTCGGGGCAGCAGGTCATCGACTCTAGGAGGCTACTGGCAGTGTCGGAGAATTGAAGGGGGCTCGGGGATGGGGGCTAAAGAATAGTCGATCCGGCAAGGGGATATCGAATCCGAGGTGGGGACGACACTGCAGGGGCTGGGGGGAGGAGGTCGGAGGCTCCGACAATACAGCAAGGGAGAAGGGGGACCGAAGGCGGGGGAAGAAAGGGAAGGCAGCGGCCAATAGAATTGAGCTTATCGAGGATTTTGGAGAAATTTTAAGATAGATTATTAGCGACAGCTAAATTACGTCACTAAAGCTATTGGTAATAATAATTTAACTTAATAGCGATAGCTTTCCATCGCTAATAACAAAAATGGCCGTCACTAATATGTCTTTACACTTATCACAATGGATTTGATTTCTATCGTAATAAGTTGTCGGTAAATAGGGTTATTAGCGACGGCGAATATACTAATTTCTTATAGTGAGACCATACTCGAGTCAACTCATACTTATGTTCGAGTCGATCCCAACTCAAGTCAACTCGAGAAGAAATCATGAGTCAACTCGATTGTTGGGACCACTCTTTAAGAACAAGCCATCCCTTTCTTATTCTTTCCCATGCAACCACCTGGTGCCCTAAACTCTTCCCACTATTTTGCTTGGCCTCATTGGCTCATCTATTTGTCTTCTCCCTTTAATTCTCTCTGTCCTTAAGCTCCATGGGCCCTAGGAAGCAACTAGCCTATTGATTGAAGCTTTCACATGCTCTAGAGCACATGGAGGGAGAACAAAGCAAGGAATGATGCTCCCATATCATGTGTGCCTAGGTCATCTCCTCCCATGCCTCAGCCCTCTCCATCTACAGTCCCCCTTGCCGCTTGAGTTATGATGATGAAAGGAAATCAATTTTGATTTCTTTCAATGAGAACACTTTTCGATTGGGTAATAGATTAGAGAACAAAGATAGAAATATATGTGCATCCTTGATGTCCCAACCTCTCCTAGCCTCATGAGAGAATTCTACAGTAACTTGCATTGAGGAGCGGAGAGTATCAAGTCCATGATGAAAGGAACCCACATAGTATTGAGTGAGTAGAGATTGGCTTAGATCCTCCAGATGCCTCAATAGGGAGTGGCACTGAGCAGGGTCAGGAAGTTGGATTACTACACATATGTGGATGACAGTAGGAGGATGTGCTTGAGGAGCTTTTGGCCAACCAGCTATCAATAGAGATGAGGATTCTTCATCATATTATTAGGTGGATCTTCTTTTCGAAGATTGAGAGATCGATTTAATTTTGTATTCAAGAGGGATATCATGGGTATGTACCACATGGTTCAAGGACTTCTTCTAAACCTTCCAGCTCTTGTGTTGCAGTAGATGAAGAAGGAAACTAGTAGAGTAAAGGCCTTCCTACACTATGAAATGGCTCAGACATATCTTCAGGGATTTTGTGGTGGTTCTAGAGGGAGAGACCTTTAGGGCTCTCATGCATTCAGACACCTACAATGATTGGTCCCTACACCATATTGGCTATCTGAAGTTGAATGGTAGATGAGTATATATGAGTTCAGGATAGGGGCGGCAGTATAAAGGAGTTGAGGTAGGATCCAACAGACCTCAGCAGGATTCACAATCCGACCCATCATCATGAGCAGTAGATCCTCAGTCACCACCATCAGCCGCACCCTCAGTGACACTAATAGGAGCACTACAGTCATCTCTACCATTTGTAGTATGTTTCAACGATGATCAATTGAAGAGGATAGCTGAGTTTATTTTGATAGGACTAAGAGAGCAGTTAGTGGCACCCCCTATGGATTTGATGCAAATTACCTCCATATTTTAGAGTGAGCTATGAGATTTGAGGACCAAGATGGTGAGCCTGATTGAAAGGATAATAGCTTTGGAGCAGCGAGCCAAACTAGAGGATCATGGAGATATATCAAATTTGGCTTGGGAGGCAGGTAGGCTCAGGGGGAAGATCAAGACTGGAGTTACTCAATTCTAGTCAGAGCTCAGAGACATAGGAGCATCATAGAGTAGCTTGAGAGCATCACACCTAGAGCCACAATATAAGCTACCATTGGAGCTTGTGGTCTAGGACAAAGTGCACCTGCTAGATCATCCTCTCAATAGAGTCAGCTGAATTAGCATGCACAGCCTTCTTATTCCTCTCGACCACCCCAATTTAGTCAACTCACTTTTAAACCACCATTTAGTTCTCATACTAAGTCTGATGTTGGGTTTCCTACCCATGCACTTGGCCCTCCAATGGGACACAGAGTAGAAGGGGTGGAGCCTCATTGTCTAGGGCTAGCACTCCTTTTATCATTGATTTATCCTCTGATAAGGAGATGGTCTAGGATCTGTCTATTGTCTTGTGGTGGCTCACTTATGCTCTATTACTATTATGTTGTTTATTTATGTATTTATGTTATTGTCTTTACATTGTATCTTGATGTACTGTAGTTGATATCATTTTGTACATAGTACAATCATTTTGGATGATACTATTATAAAAGACAAATTTATGTAACGAAAATGTGTTCTTCCTCTTGTCTCTTATTGTTTGTGTGTTATATCTTTTTGTTGATGACTGGGGGAGAGATAAGCAATAAGCAAAAAAGCAAAAAAGCTTTGACAAATAAGCAATTGGTAAAATATCTTGAACATGTCTCACAAAACTTGGGCATTTAAATCTAATTCAATATTGTTAATACAATATTGTGATTATTAGTTACTTATGTTGCTCTGATACTTAGCTTATCATGCTCTGATAGGTACCCAAGTTGCCTTGATACATAACTTTTTAGCCCTAATACTCAATGCTCTTGTCAGTATTTAGTTTGTGATTGAGTTTCAAAATATTTTGCCAGTATCCTAATTCAGTTTAACTCAAAGAATACTTGCAAACTTGCTCTGATAACCTACATTTGTTCTTATATTGGCATGCTAGCAACACTAATCTAAAATCCTATTATAAAATGCATTGCCCTAGCAACTTAATTCTCTTACATTGATTGCTTCATTTGCTCATACTCAAAGTTTTGTCATAATCAAAAAAAAAAAAGAAGATTATTGATCCAAGGATTGATTTTGGTAAATACAAATATTTGAGTATAAATTTTGATACTAACGAGTTGTTGAAGTGCATATTGAGAATGCTTGAAGAAGCTAAAATCACTCTCAAATAGATTCATGTGAATGCCAAAGATTGAACCTAAAGAAAGTAAATTTGGGAAGCCACACCAAGCGAAATCAAGTTGAGAAAGTCAAGAGCCATCTTCAAGCTTCAAATAGTTGACTCTGGCATGCAATATTTAAGTGGCACAATCTGTGAGTCGATTCTTATGAAGTACAAGTCGACTATCCCAAGCAAGATAGAGAGTTGAATTTTCATCTGGAACTCGAGTTGACCCGAATTCTTCTCAAGTTGATCTCTTATCAACTTTCAGTCGATCCTTAATAGTCAAACCGGCTAGATTTTTCAAATAGGATCTCGAGTTGACTCTAACTTATCTCGAGTCGACTTTAAGTTAGCTCAAGTCGATCCTTATTTGATCCGAGTCAATTCGACTGTAGTTGATAACTCCAATGACTAGTTTGCAAAAGTTCAAAAATTGTGTAGAATGACTCTAATAACTAGTTTTTGGTCTCTAATATTAGAAACTGATTTTTAGATATTTTAAGATGGTTTAAAGGCTACCAAACATATTGAAAAACATAGAGGAAGAGAAAATAAAGAGAAAATCTAAAGAGTATTGTGTGCATTCAAGAGAAGTCTACAACTTTCCAACCACCAAATTCTTAAAGCTTTCAAGTGATTTTTAGAAGAAGAAGAGAGCATTTAGTCAAAAGCTTTCTTGATAAATCTCACACAAACCTCAATGACCTTTCGATACCAATTCTTCTAGGCTATAGGGTATCAGTGGCTTATATTGTTTATTGGATCTGGCTAGCTAGGAACAGTCAAATTTTTAAAGCTGCTTGCAGCTTGCCAGGTTTTGTGTTGGAGAGGGCCTCAGTCTAGGTAGCTGAGATTATCAATCCCCCACACTTAATAGAGATATGTTGACAGGTTGGGATACCTATGACTCCCCTTCTACTCCTTAAATATAGTGATGGATCTTTATTATGTGAAAGCCCCCACCCTTGAGATTCTTTAAGATCAACTTCAATGGTAGTGTGATTGGTGGTATCTGTGCTGTTGGATTTATCATTTGGGGTCCAAATGCAGGCCTGGTTATGGCGGGAGGTAGTTGCCTTGTTGATTCCTCGGTGTCTACTACTGAGTTGACGGTAGCCTAAGCAGGCATCGCCTATACACAGTAGACTCTGGGAGTGGATCAACTAATCATTGAGATAGACTCAGGCATGGCAGTTGGGTGGATCTAAAGTCAAGCAAACTTGACTCATTGCCATCCTCTTCTCCTTGATATTCGGAGAATCCTAATAGGATGCGACTCAGGATAATCAGGTGTATGTACTGAGAGGCAAACAGCACGATAGATTGGGTTGTATCCTTTATCGCTCAGCATGTCATCGATTCATTATGGATTGATGCATTGGCTGCTCCAATTGGTTTGGGAGACATTTTATTTTCTGATTTTATTGAATATATTTATAGTAGATTAGTATAACATATCAGCTTTCAACGAAGAAAAAGAAAGAGTGAGAAATGGGTTTAGAACATGGCTTTAGGCATTGAGGTCCATTATAGGTACACTATATGTTACCATCAAAATTGAAATCTCATCATCGTACCAATTTAGTCTAAGCTCAATCTGATGCCCAAGTTCAAACCTAGTATAACCAACCTCAAATTGGGCCTATGACATGCCCTATATGCTTCACCTACTCCCTAAGATACTGGGTTTCAAGCTAAGCCTGGGCCCAGGATCCGATCAGAGTTGAGCCAAAATTGCAAATCTTCTAGCCTAAGCCTGGCCCAAATTCCAAATAGATCTAGGCCCGGCTCGACACTAGACCTAAATCCAAGAGATGCCTCTAGGAAAGCTTCATACCATCCCTCTAACCTCACATCCTCTAGAGCCTGACTTCTCTTCTAATAAATCCATCCCCGAAGACAGCAATCTTTGGGACTAGCAATCAATCGTCAGCCGGAGTGACAGATAAAGATGTTCTTCTTCATGGGAGGGTTGGAGCAGCAGACGGGGCGGTTGCTCAAGGAGAATGCTAGCCGCTACATCCGATGCGGCTCCTACACCAACATGATGGAGTACGAGAAGGTGCTCGAGCTCTTCTCTTTAATTTTATCAAGATTATTTTATCTTCCACTCTCTTGATATCTATAAACTCATCTTTTAAATATTTATCTATAATAATTTATACTCCATTTTTATTCGTATCTTTTCCAGTATACCAAAGTTTATGATATGTCCTGCTAACTTCTTTAGCTTTTTCTCATATCTACTTAGTCTTTTCTAGGCAAGTTATGTTAACCTTCCTAGTCATTGTATCTATTAATTCAATCGATGTGCCTATCAACGACCCAGTATTCCATGTTGCCAGCTATATACTTTTCTGGACTAGCTTTTTGACCACATCAATCCATTAAAGTGTACGAACCATTTCCTATTTTCCATCATATTCAGGCATTGGGATGGCATGCCGCATCTGGAAACATCTTGGTGAAGCCTTTCTCCCTTTCCATTGCACCTAGGATCCAATGACGCACATATCGCTTGTAAGAAACACCCAATATCTATATCTATATATATATATATATACAGAGAGAGAGAGAGAGAGAGAGAGAGAGAGAGAGAAGAAGTATACTATGTTATAGAGTATATATATACACACAACAGAGAGAGAGAGAGAGAGAGAGAGAGAGAGAGAGAGAGAGAGA
>KE504899.1:719381-735706 GCA_000441515.1 Elaeis oleifera
AAATTATGAAGAAAAGAACTCAAAAAAAAAAAAGAATTAGAAATCCAAAGGTGCAAGGATAACTAAAAGGACTAACACCTTCAATTTCTATCATCCTTGCATCTCCAGTCTTGACAAAATTTTGAAAGAAGAACTTTGGTTTCTCATAAGGGCTACCTTTGAACCCACGATCTTTCTCCATAGGCTACTACTAAAGAAATTGAGAAGAATCTTAAGAAAGAAGTTAATTTCTATCATCAAAACTGAGTATATAAGTGATGTACTTACTGAATTGTCAATGGCATGAGACCATTTCTTCGAAATTACTATCAGAGTTGGAAATATCCATCTCATTAGTACAACATACAAGTAGTCTTCTAACTTTCGGATATACTACATACTATAATTTTGATTCGATAGATTTTGAAGTCAGACCTATGTAATAACAATGATATCTTGAATTTATCCTTGATAGGGAGCACACTATTTTATTGTGCTTTGTCAATAGTAAGGGTATTGTTCTAACAAGAATCCTTTTATAGCATTTTATCTATATTAGAATAGATACATAGTAGGCACAAGAGACATGGCAATCGGCATTGTTTAATTGAATTATGTTTGTAATATATTGTTATTATTTAAATATAACAAATATATTCAAAATGATATTCTAATGGGCCATGAAATTGGTTGCTATAGGTTTGAAAATGATAATTTTACTTGCATGTCAATTACATTATTTAATCATATGCTAGAAATTTTTAAGGAATTAATCGACTAACTCAAGATCTACGTGATCTGATTAGGGAGAAGAAAGCTTTCCTTCAATCCACTCAACTTGAATCTTACAGGAAAAAGATAGAAGATAAGGAGAATTTTTGAAACTGGAGATCAAGTGCCCTTCACTTTCTTTTTTATTGTTTTCATTTATTAAAAATGAGATACATCTTTTCTATTTATAATAACAATTAAGGTCTGTCTTTACACAAATTGAGTTGAGTTCCTCTTCTAGTTCTAATAGAAATCTTTTATCTAAAATAGACATGTCTAGTAGAAATAATCTAAAAATAGCTAAAACTCTTCTAGATGAGATTTTGACTTCTATATCAACTCTTTCTTCAATCACTCTATCGAATTCTTCTCAAATTAGAAGCTATGCTCAATCAAAATGTTATCCAAAAAATAATTTATCTATCTATTTTGAAGCCCAAAAAAAAATGTTATCCTGATCACTTAGGGCACCGTCCCCTTAATGCTGGCACCATGTCATAAATATCAAAATTTATCCAATGTAAAAAAAAGTCATCAAGATCAGTCGTGGTATGATCAAGTTTTGATCTCTGAAAGTTTGGCTTGTGATTTGACTTTTTGATGTGGTAGATTTTGCTTCACCCTATCTAGCTCTATCCGTATAACTAAAGTAGTCCACATTGAGTTTGGTGATCTTCTTGGATTAGGACTCTCCTTATTTAGGAGATTTAGTTTTTGCTAAATCAAAATAGAAGATGGATAAATGCTTGCTTCCCCGTCTCACCGTTGAACTACCTACCTTTATTCAAAAGTTGACCTTATTGACTAATTCGAAAAGATTCAATTGTACCATATCTAATTTCTGTAACCTTCCTCTCAATGATGCAATCTTCTTCTAATGATCTTCCTACTCCACCAATAAATCATCCACAGTTGGTAGTAATTTCTTGATCTTCATCTAAAATAGAAGGCTCAAATAACTTCAAATTTGATCATCATTGGCCATTGAATGCATTTTCATAGGTCGATCAAGTTGGAAGACGTTCTTCTCTATCTTCTTTAGAATTTTGAAGGGACCACATTGAATTGCCTTTAGTTTCTTCCTTCACCTTTTAACCTGTCTTTCCCCAGATGGAGCCAAACTAGCTCCCCTCTTGGAAATTACACTCCACCTGATGTTCATCATGGCGATCCTTGTAATGTTGTTGTGATTTATATAGTTGCTTGGTCTCCTTTCTCCTTCCAATCTTTTGATGTAGAACCAACAGTAAATTGGAGGTCGAAGGGACTCTATGTGTAGAACTATGGATAGCTTAATTACAAGCAAAGTAGAGGTATGGCAAGCTATCATCCTAAGTCTTCAGATGTTTAGAATTGTAGCCCTCAAGGAGATACATTATGGTACGATTCACAATCTCAATCTGACCATCTATACGTGGGTGGAAGACAATGCTCCACTTCAATTTAGTATCCATCATCCCCTATAAGGATCTTCAAAAATTACTTAGAAAATGCCTATCTCGATCTAAAATTATTGAAGAAGGTAGCCCAAAATTTTCATAACTATTGGAAGAACAATCAAGCTGCTTCTTTTCTAGTCACCATCTTCTTGCAAGGGATTAGATATACCATCTTACTGAATCGACGAAGCACCACAAACAAGTAGTCATGACTGTGCCTTATCCTTGGTAAACGGACCCCCAAGAAATCCATCAAAATGCTCTCTCGAGGTTTGCTAGGTACTGGTAGAGGCATATAAAGTCCTTGCTTCCTATTGAAGGGCTTCGATGTGTTGCATAGTACACAACCTTTAATTAGTTGTGCCACATCTTGCTACATCTTCGGCTAATAGACATATCTTTTAAATTCAATATGGTCTTCTCCACTCCAAAGTATCCTACAACCTTTGAAGTGTGAGCCTCTTGAATCCAATGAACTCTATCAACAGCACGAGGGATACATAAACATCCTCCCCTATATAGCAATCCCTCTTTCAAAGTGAATTATGTTAGCACACCTTTTGTCAATTTCTCCAACTCTTCTTGGAAGTCTGGATCTGATGCATAGAATATTTGTACTCCTCATGATAAAGTGGCTGAATTTGTATTGCAATCAATATATTGGAGACCATTGTCATTGGAGGTCAGGATAATAGATAAGCTAACTTGTTCATATAGCCCTTTTCTTGTATTTGATCACCAAGTTGAATTGCTACTAATAAGACATCCACTTCATATGTTAAGCCTCCTACAGCTTTGAATGATACGAAGAAATTGAAGTGGCATGTGATCTATGTGCACAATTATTCTTTGTCCAATAGTTGGCTACAATCCCTTGAACATCTCGAGTGGTGTTTTACTAGTTTCCCATCTTGCATGAGAACTGCTCCCAATGCATAAGCTGATGCATCAACCTCGATCTTGAATGATCTTTGCAGATTTAGGTGTACATATCCTCTATTTATAGTAAAGAAGTCTGCCTTTACACAATTGGGTCGGATTCCTATTCTAGCTCTAATAGGATCTTTTACCTAAAATAAATGTATCTAATAGAAATAATCTAAAAAAATTAAAACACTTTAGATGATAAATCTCGATTTTTTATTAACTCTACCTTCTATCATTTTGTCTTACCCAAAAGATAAATTTTGGATTGATCGGCCTATTTCAGGATCAAACGAAGAAATTTTTGTCTTGATCGCTAGAAGCGCCGTCCCCTTAATGGGGGCATGATATTGTAGATCTCAAAAAAAATTTTAATTAAGAAAAAAAAATCATAGAAATCAGACATTGTATGATCAAATTATGGTCTCTAAAAATTTTGCTTGCGACTTGGCTTCCCATTAAGATAGATCAGATCTTACCTAGCCCTATCTGTAGTGATCAAAGTGATTTATATCCAGTTTGGTGATCCTCTTGGATCAATAGTTCATTTTTTCTTAAAGAAGGTTCCCTTCAAATTGTGAAGTTGCCTACTAAAGATGACCCATGAGGAATTTGTCAATATCCAATTTGATTCCGGTGTCAGTAGCCATCAAAATCTATACAAGGGACTGCTTGTCAAATATGAAATTTTCTGAAAAGTTTACCCATCTTTCAAGCTATTAATTATGTTTGTGTATAATATGCAATGCAATATTTATGTAAATGAAATCTTTATTCCCATTTTAATTCTATAGGATATGAACTATTTATAACAAGATTTGCATGATAATAGGATGTTTTTCATCTAGCGAATGGATTTACATTTATCATAGGTAAAGTTGTAAACAATCATTTCTCCTCTAGCCACACTTCGTAAGCTTGTGCAATGACATTTCATGCCTGACATGGTATATGCAGGCTTACAAAGCAAATGTTCATGTTCCAAATCATATTAGTCCAACAACTATATTTATTTCAAGTCTAACAAAAAACCTTTGCTTCTAAGACGAGTCATCAAACCTTTGAGCGCATATAGACAATATACTCAAGACTTTGATATTGTCTTCCAACAATGATGTACCCAGAAGTCCTGCAGAATTTGGAAATTAAAATGAGCATACAAACTTCAACATCTTTAAACCTGATGAAATTAACTTGGATTTCTTCCCTTCCACTCTTCAACATGCTCGAAGTTTGTTTGGACAATTAATAATTTTCCATTCTCTGTATCAATGATGTGCAATATCCCGAGTCTGACACAATAGCTTACCTATAGAACGAGGAGGACATAACCTACGTTAAAGTTTCGTGTCATGACAGAGAGCAACAAGCCATGCACATGCAACATACACAAAGTTTGTCAACTGCCAACGTTTAACATGCTCAAACTGATTCTGCATTTGCACAATATTTGTAGCAAGTCTGATATATATATATATCATGCATAAATCAAATAACGGAAGTATCAATAATATTAAAATTATTAATATTATTATAATACAATCATTTTTAGTACTTATTGCAGTCAATCCTCGAGTGCGCCTGACTCCAGTGAAGAGCAACTTACAAAAGAAATCCACTGGCTGGAATTGTATCCGGTGAGGACTCTCCGATGCCTAAGTTAGCAGGGAGTAGTGAACAAGATATTTAGTGTAGAATTCAGCAGAGTTTTAGCCCAGATGTATCTCACCATTGCTGTTCCCTAACTTTCCCTTTATAGGCAATTCGAGTGTAACCGCTGAACACGTGGAGTCCCGCTTTTTATAGCACTAAAAGGTAGTTAACCCCTATTATCAGGCCATAATCAAGGAGTTAGTGGGTGGTTTATGCCCACTAATAATCGTGGCATGTAGTTATTACCCATGATTGCGGTATCGTGATTGTAGATTAGGCAGTCGGTCATATCAGTCGCCATATCAGTTGGCCATGGTGGTCAGTTGGCTATTAGGCAGTTAGCCATTATAATGCTGGTTCGGTCATGAAGATGTTGCTTCAGCCATGATGGTTAGTGGGCCATTAGGCAGTCAGCCATTATGATGCTGGTTCGGTCATAAAGATGTTGCTTCGGCCATGATGGTTAGTTGGCCATGATGGCTTTGCTTCGGTCATAATGACTCTGCTTCGATCATGATGGTTAGTCGGCCATGATCGTCGGCTGTATTAGTCAGTCATGACAGTCGGTCATGGCAGTCGATCGTGGCAGTCGGCTGTATCAGTCAGTCATGGCAGTCGACCATGTCAATCGATCATGATAGTCGGCCATATCAGTTCGCCGTGGCAGTTAGCCATGTTAGTCGGCTGTAATGATTCTGCTTCAGCCATGATAACTCTGGTTCGACCATAACCTGCATACTTAGAAAAAATAAATGATTGGTGAAGGTGTTAAAACCTACCTCATGAGAGTTGAATTGTGGAAGTTTGTTCCCTTCCAGAGTCTTTCCTCCTGGGATCTCTTAACTCTTCTTATATAGGTGTAGAGCAAGGAGCCGATCTCGAATCGAGGAGAGCAGATCCGATTATTCCAATAGTCACCCTTCACTCCCAAGTCCAAAGTGGCCTGACACGTTGGATGATGAGAGTCAGCATATCTTCTGTCATAACTTCGACCCCGATTCTGTAGTTGTTCTGGCTGTAGACATTAATGATTCTCTCGAAAATAGAATCTCCAGCCGTTTCGTCATTTCTTTCTCGGCTCTTTGTTTTTTGGTTATCGAACCTTAGTTCGATTTTTCTCTGTCACCGGACCTTTAGTCTGATTTTTGTAGCTTTCAGTCGATAATGAAAGGAGTTTTCTGAAGTGTTGGGTCTCGTAGATGGCTGTTGCTGATTTAGATGAATAACAATCTGTAATTCACCAATCGATGTTATAAGTTTGCCTTTTAGTCAGGTGTTAACCAACTAATACTTGGGCATAATTTTGTAGATATTTGATATATGGAGATCAACTGGAGTCGAGTCAATGTATTTTTGATCGATTGGAGTCAGATCGACATATTTTCATCCGATCGGAGTTGAGTCGGCATATCTTCTGCCCCATCGGAGTCGAGTCGGCACATGTTCCATCTGACTAGAGTTGAGTCAGCATACTGTTTCGTCCGATCATAGTCGAGTCAGTATACTGTTCTGTCCAACTGTAGTCGAGTAGGCATTTTGGTCCTCTTGGGATTCATCTCGATTTAGAGATTAGAATTTTTCTATTTTGGCCCCTTGGAGCTTGAGTCAGAGCTCGTATTTATCGTCGAATTGCATAGTCATCAGATGAGCTGTGGACTTATTATTTTTCTTTCGAGATATGGATCCCTTAGTCAATCAAATAAGAGCCAACTAAATAATTGAAGATATTTGTAGATTGTCGGCATTGCATGTCCGGGGGACAGTCGTTCCATCGTAGAGAAATATTGTCGTATATTGTGCCATTCAATCGGGACATTATCGTAGGTCATTTCGTTATAGAGGAACATAGTCATCATTTGGAAAGAGCTTTCTAAATTGTAGATCATGATCGATTCGTCGTTTGGAAAAACTTTTCAAATCGCAGATCACTATCGATTCGTCATTTGGAGAAGCTTTTTGAATCGTAGATCACGATTGATTCATCATTTGGAGAAGTTTTCTGAATCGTTTGTCCCCAAAGTCTCGTCGCTTAGTCATTTTGTAGCTTTTAATTTGACGATCTAACTTCTGGAGCTTCCGTTCGTAATTATCCACGTGCTAAAAATCCTCTCAGAAAAAGCACCAAAGAGTAAAACTTCGTTGGATGAGGAAAAAAGAATATTGTCATTTCTTCTTATCAGCTTTGTGGGGGGAATAGGTGGCGATCGATGTATTGAGAGTGATGGATTGAGTGGTATGGCTCATCTCGTCGATAAGACTGTTATCGAGGTTGCGTCATCATCGATTGTTGGCTATATTTACTAGAGGCTATGAGTTGCCTCCGTCAGTATCTTTTCCTACTACACTAAGGTTGTGAATTGTTGAGCATCCGCAATGATGACCGGATGTGAGGATCTGGGCTCTACCAGTGGAGGTGGAAGATCTTCCTGATGGAAAGATTGTCGGAAGGAGCTGATGAACATGTTCTGGACTCTCATTTTTGCCATAACGATTGGATTTTCTCCTCCTACCTGATGCGTCAATCTGTTGTGGCTAATCTCTGAGTGCATCTGACTCCGATGAAGAGAAACTTGAAAAAAAGTCCACTGACCGAAATTGTATCCAATGGGACCCTCTGATGCCTAAATCAGCAGAAAGTGGTGAATAGGATATTTAGTATAGAATTTGACAGAATTTTAGCCCAGATGTGTCTTACTATTGCTGTTCCCTTATCTCTTCTTTATAGGCAATTCGGTTGTAACCATTGAATATATGGAGTCTCACTTTTTATGGCACTAAAGGATAGTTAACCCCTATTATCGAACCATAATCATAAAGTTAGTGGGCAGTTTATGCCTACTAACGATCGTGGTATGTAGTTATTATCCATGATTGTGGTATCGTGATTGTAGATTAGGTAGTCAGCCATGTTAGTCGGCCATATCAATCAGTCGTGGCAGTCGGCCATGTCAGTCAGCTATGGTGGTCAGTCGGCCATTAGGTAGTCGACCATTAGGTAGTCGACCATTATGATGCTGGTTCGGTCATGAAGATGTTGCTTCGGTCATGATGGTCAGTTGGTTATGATAGTTAGTTGGCCATTAGGCAGTCAGTCATTATGATGCTGGTTTGGTCATGAAGATGCTGCTTCAATCATGATAGTCAGTTGGCCATGATGACTCTGCTTCGATCATGATGACTTTGCTTTGGCCATGATGGTCAGTCGATCATGATAGTCAGCTGTATGATCAGTTGGTCATGGTAGTCGGCCATGACTATCGGCCGTATCAGTCGACCATGACAGTCGGCCATGTCAATTGGCCGTATCAGTCAGCCATGATAGTTGGTCGTGGCAGTCGGCCATGTCAGTCGACTGTAATGATTCTGCTTCGGCTATGATGACTCTGGTTCGATCATAACCTGCAGACTTAAAAAAAATAGGATGATTGGTGAAGATGTTAGAACCTTACCTCATGAGAGCTAAATCGTGAAAGTTTGTTCTCTTTTAGAGCCTCTCCTCTTGGGATCTCTTGGCTCTTCTTATATAAGTGTGGAGCAAGGGACTGATCTCGAATCGGGGAGAGCAAATCCGATTATCCCAATAGCACTGCTATGATATCCAAGCATCATACTTCAATATTATTTTGTGCTATTGTGGTTTGTATATCATGCCATGATTCAAGTGCCAATTTTTCCATGGGACTTGGCCAATTTTTCATACTCAATATTAAAATGAATTTCATAAATAGCTATGCACAAGCTTGATGTATTATAATAGTAACCAAGAAAAGTAATATTGTGTTAGTTATATGACTACTGTAGAATTTATACAATACTATATTATATTAAGTTATGTCATATTTTATAATAATTTACATTATTGCAATGTATAATACACATATTATACCATCCTTCCATATAGTATGATTTATAGTAATTAATATCATAAAACTATATATATTATACTACACAATGTATTCATAATCAAGGCATGATGAAATAATATGACATTTTATACTAATAACACAATATTTTATATAACATTATAACGAACTATCTTATATATTACAATATTTTATTTCAGTATAGTTTATAACATAATGATATACAACAAAAATATCCGATATACATAATATTAAAAGGATAATGATATAATAAGCTAAATTATAAATTTTAATTATATTGCTACAAGAATATTTCATTCCTCATAAAAATATTTCAACTCATTCTCTAAGTAGATCACATAGTTCCTGGACCAAGCTCGCTGCATATTTTAGATGCAAGTAAGCGCGAACTTGTGTGTGTGCGTGTGGAATGCTTGTAAGGACTGCATCTATTACAGGAAGAATGCAGGTTCTTGGATTTATCTTTTAAGAATAGATATAAATAATTATGGATTTGTTTAAATGTTTCAAATTCAAAAAATCATAAATTTCTCAAAAATTCAAAACATTGTCTTAGGAACTATTTGGTATTGTTTTTGTTTCAAAATCGAAGAAAAAAATGAACTAGACTGAACATGTATTCCACTTTCTGAAATTATTATAAATTGATAAAATTTTTGAAAAAATAATTAATGCTTTCAAAAAAGGTGAAATAAAAGCAATCAATAATAGAAGTTTAACGCAAATACTATTTTCAATATCAATCTCCATGTAGTATTTCACTAATCTATCAAGAACAAAAGGAACAAAACAACAACAATACCAAATTGGTCTTTAATTATTCCTTAATTCAAAAGTTTTAGATTTTAAAGTTAATTTTGTTGGGCAATGTTTTGCTGTTAAAAAGAAAAGTTCAAAATGCAAAACTTTATTAATTTAAAAATTTATAAAACCATGAAATTGAAAATTATAATTTACTCCGATAGAATTTTTTTAGATCTGTGATTTAAGAAATGTTGTTAAATTTCATTATACAGCTAAACACCAATTGTCTAAAATCACAATTTTTAATTTCAAAAATACAAGTATGATGGGGAATTTATGTTAGGTACATCCTAGATGCACGCAGGACATGTTCTCCTACCAAAGTATGTTGTGTTTGAGCAAACATTAATAGATTCCTCCAGATATGTCAACTTTTTACAATGTAAAATGAATCTGAACATGAAATTTCAGGTTGTAAGAGTTATTAGGTTGTAAGATGGAGAAAATATCCCACCCTTACACATCGCATGCATGTCATGGTCGGATTCAGAGGAGTGCCTCCATGGAGTTCCCCACAGTTGGAGACATACAACGATCGACGACAATTGCAGCAACATCAGCCTCCATTTCATCAAAAAAAAATTTTCGCATCCGACACTAGTGAGAATGGAAGCTCTAAGGACAGTGAGATGGAGACCGTATGGATCAACAAGGCGACAAAGAATGTGAATGAGGTACATCCCAAGAATCAATATCACTCGTGCACCATCTTCAGGGTCCCCAAGCACATCCGGTGTTGCGACGTGCAGGCCTATGAGCCACTTGTCGTCCCCATTGGTTGCTTCCACCACGACCCGTCCCAAAAATCTGCCATACGAGAACACAAGTGGAGGTGCGTACGGTACCTCCTCTCACGCCATAGAAGCCCAGAGCACGCAAGGCAGTTATTGGATGATTGCTTGTCAGAGTTAAAGGCATGGGATGCCGAGGTCCGGAGCTGCTACGCGGAGGACTTCCCTAAACTGAAAGCCCACAAGATGGCGGAACTTATGCTACTTGATGGGTGCTTCATCATCCATCTCTTGCTAAAGCATTCAAAGAGGGGGAAAGAAGATGAGAAGAGTGGGGAAGTGGTGCTGGAGGTGAATAAGGAGACAAAGGAGGAAGGACAAATGATGACGGGAAGGAGAACAGGGAAGAGGAACGAGGAGGTGTTCTTGGTAGTGAAAAAGGAGTGAGAAGAGCGCAGAGCGATAGGAAAGAGAAGAGGAAAGAGCATGAGCGGCGGATATATGGTTATGAGTTGGTAGAGCTGGAATTACAGATGGACAAAGAGGTAGAAGAAATCAACGGCCCATTTGTAGCAGGGTTGTTCACAGTTCATCTCGTACTATATGACCTATTGAAATGTGAGAACCAAATCCCTTTCTTCGTCGTTGAAAAGCTATTTGATATACTCAAAACTCCAGAAGACCAAGGCATCGATCTTCCAAAGTGTGCACTCCAACTCTTTTGCGACATCCATCCCAACGCATCGAAATCATGTCAGACATCATCCAAGGATCAGATCCATCATCTGCTCCATCTGTTCCATTCATCTCGCATCCTTCAACCACAACAACCGCAGCAAGAAAAGCACCGGATACAACTGTTCTCAGGTGGATTCCTTGTGCAACAAAGCTTAGGCAGGCTATTGTGAAGTTCAGGAAGAAGAAGGAGAAAGGATCGGATACAACTGGTTGTGAGTGGATTCCTAGTGCAACAGAGCTCAGTCGGGCTGGTGTCCAGTTCAAGAAGAAGAAGAAGGGAACCAACTTCTTGGACATAACGTTCCACAACGGACGGATGGAGATACCGCCATTGCGGGTCACTGACCACACCTGCTCCCTCTTCCGCAACCTCATAGCTTTCGAGCAATGTTATGCGCCTGCCAAGACCTACGTCACAACGTATGCAGTCTTCATGGATTATATCATCGATGAGGCCAAGGATGCACAGTTGCTCCACTTGAGAGGTATTCTGGTAAACAGGCTGAGCACCGACAAGGCCCTTGCAGGTGTCTTCAATAAGCTGTGCAATCAAATACATTATTCTTCTGATAACAACTACCTTGCAGATTTGTTTGCGAAAGTGTACAGTTATTATAACTCCAACTTTCATAAATGGAGAGCCGATTTTATACGGAGCTATTTTAGCAGCCCATGGACTATTATTTCGGTGACAGCAGCGGTCTTTCTCCTCTTGCTGACCATCGAGCAAGCAGTTCTTGCAGGCTTTTCCTATTGGCGCCCTCCACAGAGGTCGTGAGGATGTAGTCCAGCTATTTCTTGCCATGGTGTGAAATTAATTGGAGTGTATGGCTTTCTTTCTTTTTTTTTTTTGGTAGGAAGAGTGTGTGGCTTTAATTAACGATGATAGGTCCTTATTTGTGTATTAGATTTACGAGCTTCTATGGCTGTAAATTTGATGGTTTTAGTTCTCGACATTAATATTCAACTGCTAGTCCAAATTATTCTCTATTCAGATTTTGTGTTTAAAAGTCTCCCATGCACACTAATTGGATTTCTCAAACACAATATTAAGTTTGAAATTTAAGTGCATTTGTTTCACTGTAAAGACACCCATCAATAATTATATTAGTTTTTCAATGATAGGTTAAATTATTTATTTAATAGATATCATGTTCAAGGTATTTGAATTTATGATTGTTTTCTGACTTGCATCTAGCAAGCTTTCATATATGGCCTGATAACAATATGGGAAACAATTCACAAAATAATGATGCACGGAATCAATAAAATTGAAACATGAAAAAGTGGGCAATCGTCTAATTGATCCAAATTATAGTTGATCATGAGACAATATTGATATGCAAATGACAATTAAGGGCTATTGTTTGGTGCAATGATAAAAAATTGAGACTGACAAGTGTAATACCACATAATCAAGTCATATGGCCGCTATTTTGTGCAAAAAAGACCAAAGAGTCAATATGTACCCTCGAAAGATCCTGGATTGCTAGGGACATAACTAGGTAATGGAGAGGACAAAACATCACAATCTTGATACTAATCATGGACTTGGTTTGAACGTAATTTAGATCTACTATTTGTTGGAATAAAGAACTTAGACATGATAAAATTTGCTTGGTGTTGCCTTGCATCGCATAATATTTGAATGCTCTATTTAAATACATGCATCGCACATGTCACATTCTAATCAATTACAAAATGAATTTTTACAATCAATTACATAATATTGGAATCTTACTTGCACACTACACATGCTTTGTTTATTTTTCCTAATTGGTAGGACCGGGTGAAGAGAGGATGGGGCAGGTTTTGTATGTTTTTTTTTTTTGGTCACTCTCATCACATCATACAAGAGAACAGAAAACTAATGTGGCGAAAGTAGGGAAATGAGCTTGGAACATGAATTTAGGCGTTGAGGCACATTATAGATATATTATGGATTTATTTTTTGTGAATAAATATTATGAAAAATTTGATTAACTTTTTATTGACTAATTTACCTACGTTCTCACGTTTCTCAAGATGGATAAGTTACTTTCTAAAATAATATTTATTATAAAATAGTGAAAAATCATACCCATCTAGGAGGTATCTAAATAATTTTCCATCAAGCAAAAAATAATTTTCTAATTCATTCCGAATATACCCTTAATCTTATAGTAATAATATATGATAATAAATATAATTATACTAATATTATAATAATATATTATAATATAATATATTATATTAATATAATAAATTAACATCATATAACATATTGTAATATACTATAATGTATTATAATAAAGTAATATAATAATATATAATATTTTTATATATTATAATGTAATAATATAACAATATATTATAATATATCATATCATATTATTATCTATAATAACATTTATATAATACTATAATAATGATATAATAATATAATATATTTATATATAATAATATAGACTAATATAATATAATAAATATTATATTATATTATACTATTATATATAATAATATTTATATAATAAGGGGTATTATGAAAAATATGGATAGATCTTAGTAACTTATCTAGAAAATTAATAATGAAAAGAACAAGGGTAATATATTCTCGAGCTATTTGTTATTGCATAAAAAATATGGATAAATTATTTTTCATCTAAATATTGCTTGAGAAATACTTATCTAGAAAATAGAAATTCTTGGGTACATTTTTATCCTCAAAAGAATAGGTCCTATATGTTAATATCCAAATGGAAATTTCATCAATATGCTAATTAAGTTTAAACTCGATCTAATGCCCAAGTTCAAACCTAGTGCAACCAACCTTAAACTGGGCCTATGACATGCCCTAAATTCTACACCTGCTGCCCAAGATGCTAGGTTTCAAGCTGAGTCTGCCCAGGATCAGATTAGACTTGAGCCAATATTTTGAGCATATCTTCTGATACAAGCCTGGCCCAAATTTCAAAAGATCTGGGTCGATACCCGATAGGCCTCTAGATAGCTCCATACCATCCCTCTAACCTCACGTCCTCTGGAGTCTTGCGTCAATCTAATAAATTTATGCCTGAAGGAAACAATCTTCGAGACCAAGCGATCGGTGGTCGGCCGCAGCGATAGAGAAAGATGTTCTTCTATAGGGCTGGCTGAAGGGTAAGGCCATCGAAGCCCTTGCCTTAGGCCCCCACCCCAAACCCTTTGCTACCCCTCCCCCCGCCTCCGCCTGGAATGCCAGTAGGCCTCCCTCTGTCTCCAGGCACCCTGCTCAACCTGCGAGAAGACGAACGGCAGGACACCTCCACCCTGGAAGGGCACTGCCCCAACCCCTAGGTGTCCCCACTCGACCCGCGAGAAATGAACGGTGCTAGGGCAAGGAAGAATGGCTGAGTGCGTGGTCAGTCGGTCACCGATGGCAAGGGAAGGACCGAAGGTCTCCATGCGAGCGGTGCGATGGTCCTTTTTTGTTTCTGGAAGGCCCCACCCTAGGCCCCCACTCAGCCCGTGAGAAGATGAACGACGCATCGACGCTGGCAATGAAGAATGGTTGAGGCCTGAGCGATCGTCGATCAGTCGATCACCGGTGGCAAGGAAGACGAAAGGTCTCCATGCTAGAGGTACGATGGTCCGTCGGTCCATTTTTTTTTGTTCCCAAGCACACACATATGGTAGACGGTGACGATGTGTGGGAGAAAATAAAGGGAGTCAAGCAGCTTGGTTAATGTTTAGCATTAAAGTTTGCCAATTACCAATCAACCAATGAAGTTTAGTGTTTCAATACTAATAGTTATTTGTTTTAATAAAAATAGATCCTTTCTTATGCTTTGACAGGAACATTGTTAATGATCAATACTTTACACAGTACACACGGCTCCACAGAAGTATAGAATCTTGTCCAATTTTTAGATTTTATTTTGTTATCTGCTTTTGTACTCCTTTAGGAAGGTTTGTAAATTCTCAAAACTGGTTGGGGTTGGAAAGTGTTCGATGTTCCATAGTTTGGATCACTCTATGTTTGTAAGTTCAGCAGGATTATTATCCATTTTTTCTCTAGATTAATGCAGTTCTCCTTTCTATAAAAAAAAGTAAGTTTTTTTTAAATTATAGTATCTATTTCTTAATTCTTCTTGCATTATTCTCTTTACTCTTCTTCTTGATAATAACTTTAACTTATATTTTCTATAGTTTGCACTCCCGTACAATAGCATTCAACAATTGGATACTATAAATTAGTTGATTATTCATCTCATTTGCAATCAGCATTCAACAATCAGATACTATTATTCTAATCTTTATAGATTTTTTATTTAATTTAGAATTTATATTATATTATTATATTATCTCTATTTTATTTAATACTTGATTCATTGAATTAGAAATTTAATATTTGATCTTGTATTAGTCATTTAAAAATATAAGATAATTGTAATAGTTAAATTTTTTTGATAATTCATAATAAGAATTTAATATATCAACTTAAAATATGAATCTGATTATTCAAAGATTCAAAAAAAAGAATTCAAAGTTTCATACAATCTCAAAAAAGAGCTCTTGATAAATTTTTATAAGCAATAAAATAATAAATCAAAAAATATTGATGAATATTTATTAAATGAACAAGTTAATAATCTTTTAGAGTTAGATGATAATGAAATATTAGAATAAGAAGAAGTCAATAAAAAGATTCAAAATGATCCTCAAAGCCATGGTGAAGAGAACCAATCTGTTAATTTAAATGATTGCATTCCTAAAAATATTTATGATCCAAGTCAATGGATAAATATTGATACAAATTTAAGAAATTTATTAGCAGAAAAAGGTTCAATTAGAATCGATGATATAGATTTTCTTAAAGATGAATTCTCAAGATATTTTTTCTACTACATACTATATTCAAAAGTTAGCAAACAGAGAGAAGTATAAAAGAAGATGGCTAGTTTATTCAAAAGACTAAGACAGAGTACTTTATTTTATTGAAATTATTTAATTCTGCTTCTAGTATAAGTAAACTAGCTAATGTTGGTATTAGAGATTGAAAAATCTTAGTGCTAAGCTTAAGAGTCATGAGATGAGTAATGGGCATGTTATTAATATGAGTTTATGGATTGATTTAGAAATGAGATTATTGAAAATAAATAATTGATAAAAGTATTCAAGAACAAATAAATAGAGATGAGGAATATTGAAAAAAATATAATTAAGAATTCTTGCTATAGTAAAAACTCTCGATAAAAATAATTTAACTTTCGTGAACAAAAAAAAAGATTTATCAAGAAAATAATAAAAATTTTAAGTCTAATTGAAATGATTGCAGAATTTGATTCGATGATGTAAGAACATATTTGACGCATTAAAGATAATAAAATTCATACTCATTACCTTGGATATAATGTACAAATGAATTGATAAATTTGTTAAGC